>VMDO01003925.1:0-25032 GCA_007922755.1 Pedetes capensis
AGGAAAAGCTGTGGCAAAAGATCTCTTTAGAGTATTGAAAAGCAAAGATGTCACATTGAAGACAAAGGTGCGTCTGACTCATGCCATGGTATTTTCAGTGGCATCATATGGTTGTGAAAGCTGGACATTGAACAAGAGAGACAGAAAAAGAATTGATGCTTTTGAATTGTGGTGCTGGAGATGTCTATTGAATATACCAGGGACTGCCAAAAGAACCAACAGATCTGTCCTAGAAGAGGTACAGCCAGAGTGCTCCTTGGAAGCAAAAATGGCCAAACTGCATCTTACATATTTCGGACATGTAGTCAGGAGAGATCAATCCCTGGAGAAGGACATCATGTTTGGAAGAGTGGCAGGTCAACGGAAAAGAGGAAAACCCTCCACCAGATGGATTAACACAGTGTGTGCAACAATGGGCTTAAACATAAATAAGATGGTTTGCCTGGCACAGAATCGGCAAGTGTTTCGATCTGCTGTACATAGGGTCGCTATGAGTCGGACTCGACTCCACGGCACCTAACAACAACAACAAGTACTTATGAGACCAAGAATAGCTGAATATAGACAACTTAACCTTTATCCCACCATTCTGTTTTCTAGCTATATTATTTTACTTACTTTATTAGCTATTTAAATTGCATTAATTCATTGGTTTTACCCTTTTTAGGGCCATATAAGCCAAATTCTATAAATTTCATATTGGGATTGAGATTGTTCATCTAATAATGATTCATCTTTTCAACTCACAGCTTGTATCTTTATTATGTTATTTCCTTTCCAAAATGAGACTAAAAGGGAAGGAAGCTTCAAAAACAAGAAAAGAAGGATTTAGGAGGGGATGTTCGTGCTGTGAGAACAAGGGAGTCATTAGAACTTGAGTCTCTGAGATTAAGGTACTTCTAGTTCGTGTGATTAATTAGAATGGGTTCTTCATAGTGAAAGTTCATAACATTAACTTAAACTAGAATTTTACCCCAATGAGGGATCAAAACTTACTGCCCTATTGGTTGCCTGCAGTTCAGCCATGCCTTGCATAAACTTGATACTGACACCGAAAGATCTGTGTCTGTAGTGACTGTTACTAGTTGAATAGCTCAAAATAGAACAATCAAACAACCTTCAAACACAACCTTTCAGGAAAGATAGAGTATTACTGTGAAGAATTAAGGTATGCTTTTGGACTTTGTCTGAAGTGGATGCAGAAATTAACTACTTTATTTAGAGATAAAAACATACTGAATGCCAAGGTATTTATGTGTCACAATGACAGTTACAATGACAGGAAATGTGAATGAACACACTCTTCTAACTGCATACAAGAAGGGTTGATTCATAGATTTTGAGTTCATCTATTATTATTGCCTTCTTGTATATTTTCATGCCTTTTGGCATATATCTTTACACTATATTCTTGTATTTTAATTAAAGTGACAATATTTGTGAACATGACTGAAGTTAAGAGTTGAATATTGTCTTAGGGTGAGTTCCTAAGAAACAGACCCTGAGATTTGCCTGCAGGTTCTTTGGGAGGTGCTCTAGGACCAGCTGTAAGGGAGAGAGGGAGATTGTATTGGCACAGGGAGAAGCGGATCCACGGTTCACTTATAGTGGTGGCTGTAGCCAGTCCCTCTAGGTAATCTAGAGCTGGGATGGCTTCAAGTTGTTCCTAACTGTGTCAAGAAGGCTGTGACTTGAACTTCCTCAAGGGCTAATCCCTGGACTACAAGAAAGTGTGTAACTTTGGGCAAGGCAACTCCCTTCCACATAAAACAATTCTTAGAGACAAACTCAGTTGTAAGTGGCCTATACAACAAGCAGCTGGAAGAATGAGCCCTTGGTTATGAGGTTGGGGGCCTGCATGGTGAAAATTTCCAGTTTGTTTACAATAAGTAAATAGTTCCTGAACTAACGATCAGTAAATTAGATTAGGTAGGACAGAGATGAAAGAAGAGTGGTTAATGGAAAGCTTAGGAAAAATTCATAGTAGGAAATCACATATATATACACATACATATATGTATATGTAATATGTATATATATGTGATATGTATATATATATATATATATATATGTATATATGTCCATAGCCCTGTGGCATCAGATCCCATCAGATCTCAGAAGCTAAGCAGGGTCAGGCCTGGTTAGTACCTGGATGGGAGACCGCCTGGGAACACCAGAAGCTGTAGGCTTGGGAGAAGGACCTGGCAACCCCCTCCCAAAAATCAATCTGCCATTGAAAACTCTATGAACAGCAGAGAAGCACTGACAATAGTGTTTCCCCTGTTGTACAGAGGGTCGCTATGAGTAGGATACCGACTTGACGGCACCTAACAACAACAACAACAATCTTATGATTCATGACCTCAGGGAACACGTCCTTGAATGGCCATTTTTGTTTGGGCCGGCACGTAATTAAAGAACTGAGCAGAGAGTGGTGCTGTGTTTTGTTTTGCATTCAGCTATCTTTTTTTTTTTTTTTTTTTTTTTTTTTTACTTTTTGAGAAAGGGTCTCACTAAGTTACGCAGACTTTGTCTGGTCTCGAACTTGCAATCCTCCTGCCTCCGCAGGTGTGTGCCACCGCACCCAGCATGCATTTGGCTATCTTGAGAGTCCTCCACATGTCAGTCAATTTGCCATACTGTGAGAGCTTTCATGTTGCTGTGATGCTGAAAGCTATGTCACTGATATTTTAGATACCAGCAGGGCCAGCCGTGATGGACAGGTTTCAGCTGAACTTCCAGATTAAGACAAGACTAAGGAGAAGGACCTGACATCCCACTCTTGAAGCAATTAGCCATTGAAAACCGTATGAACAGCAGGGAAGCACTGTCAAATTTCATGCCAGAAAATGAGCCCCCTGAAGCTGGAAGACATTCAAGAGACTACTGGGGAAGAGTTTCTGCTTCCAAGTAGAGTTGATATTAATGATGAGAATGGAGTAAAACCCCTTGTACCTCATTTTGCTAATGTGGCATGACTCAAAGTGAGAAAAAACATAGTGGCTGAAACAGTGGGCTCAAACATAAAAAGATCATGTGCATGGCACAGTGTTGGGGAGTGTTTTGTTCAGTTGTACATAGGGTTACTATGAGTCAGATCCAACTCTAAAGCATCTAACAACAACATTCCTGAGAATAACAGAATGAAACAAGGAGAACCTCTTAAAGAAGAGCCAGAAAATGAGATTGAGCATGGAAGCCTGGATGTACTGGGATTGTACAAACAATCTAACACACAAGACTCTTTTGGTAAGACATGTACGCTACTTGCAAATCCACTTGTTTTTCATCCAGTTGGTTATAGAGCCAAAGTTTTTCATTTTGCCACCAGGAGACAATGTGGCATAACATTTAAGAGCAGTGCTCTGGCTTCACATGGCTGAAGTTCAAACTCCTTTTCTTCTGCTCATTAATTATAGAATCTTGGGCCATTCATATAACATATCTAAACCTCTATTTACTCATCTATAAAATGGGAGATAATAACAGTATTGACCCTGCAGAGTTTTTAGGAATATTAAATGCAAATAATATTTGTAAACACCAGAGTCAGTGGTTCAGTGATAGCTGGTCTCTGAAGCTGGAAAGGGCCTCTCAGACTATGAAAATCTTGTCCCTCTCATATGTAGAACAACTTCTAACCGGGCGTTCTTAAGAATTATTCTGTGTTATCTTTGAATAAAGTACAAATGAAGGAGGATGTATGTAGTGGGTTCAGTGATGGACTAAAATAAAGTGTGAGAATGGAGTAATACATGAAAGTTATTTTTAGCTATTAATACCTAGAAAAAAGCTGTAGTTGATATTTGGACACTGAGTTTCATTGACATTGAGGGTTTGTGCAGAAACATCATTCACCTCTGTGGTGGTACATGTATTGGTATTTAATTGGGAAAAATAAGCTGAAGCTGTAGGTCATGATCTTGATGAGTCAACAAATATCAGGCCCAGCTGACTTGTGGGGCTCTTAGCATCTAGCCACTCCCATGACTTATCCTCAGTTGCACTAATTCTTTCCACCTTTTATAATTTTTCCTCTTCTGCTGTGGTAAACGAGAAATACGAAAGAAGAATAAATTAGAAATTTTCTAATTAAGCAGAAAACCTTAGGGGTCAAAGGACCACTTTGGACTCACTACAGAAATCTACCCAACTGTACTACTTACCATCATTAAACTCAGAAACAGACTTTCTGAAATGGAGGAAAAACTTGGAGCTGCCTTTTATAACACACAAATGGCATGATAGATGATTGTCATTAAAAGCTCATTAACAAATGATTAATATAAATATTGGGATATTAATTAAAAAAGAAAACCTGTTAATGTCTTCACATACCCTTTTGCAGTTGAGCACAAGGATAGTCCCTTCAGCTAGCCTCCCCTTTGAAGGGTTACATAGTCTCAGGTATGATGATCATTTTTTTTCTTTATAACCTCACCTGCTGTCATTGTCTCTACCATCATCCCTAACTCAGTCCTGTCACAAGTTTCATCAATATGAAGGACATTAAACAAACATAGGGGTCAAGGAAGAGAGAAGAGGTGAAGACCATGAAGTTTGAGGCCCTGGTCATTGGAGAATTGTGCTTCGGTTAAGAGTGAAAGGGAAATTGGAAAGACAAGTTACTTAGACTCCTAAGATAAACACCAGTTTAGGATATGTGGTGCTTGAGTTGTTCATATACATCTGGATAGAGATATTTAGCATGAAGTTTTGGACACAAACCTTGAGCTTTAGTGTTGTGGACTGAGGGTGAGTTTTGGTGATTTGGGTTTGGAATTTTTGTATATGAGTAGTACATTAGAATAACATATTTAACATGTGCATTGAGGTCTTACTGTAGCTCAGTCTCTCTGGTGATTTTTCCTTCTGTTTGTAAACAAGGTTTGCATCCAGAGTCTGCCACTGTGGAGTTTACATTCAACGAGAAAGGCAGAGATGACAAAAAACAATGCTGCCAGGGCCCAGCCGGGAGAAGGGGAGCCGAGGATGAAGGAGATGAAGAGGCCAATACTGATGGTCTTGAGCTCCACTTTATTCTCTATACTCATGCTTATATAGTAACTCAAGGAGATACTAAAAATAGATCACAAAGGTAACTGCAGTGCAATGGACTTTGTAACAGTCATAAGGTTTACAATCAATTTAGTTAGCATTCCAGTAACAGATTAATCCTAAATATATAATCAAGGGACAAAGTTCAGATCTATACTCATGTTAATATAGTAACTAAAGAGACAATCGAGGAACAAAGTTCAACAGAGCCTCTGATGTGCTGTTTCCTCATTCCACAGGTAGCAGAGTTTCCTGCTATGGTCACATCGGTCACGTAGCCATTTATGCAGGCATTGCCTTTTAACTCATGTCGGGCCTATGGCTCCCGACACAATGCCATAAACAAAATTATGATGGTAATATTTATAGCAATGGATAGTGTTTGTTGAGTGTTTTCTATCTTTCAGTGACTTTACTTAGTATTTTAAATGAATAAACTTTTTCTTAACACTCTGTGGACTTGACACTATCAAAGTCTACTAGGGGCTATCATGGATAAAGTAATTTAGTAGGTTAAGTGACTTGCCCAAAGTCACATAAGTTGATGGAACTGGTATTTTAATTTGTACAATATAGTGCCAAATCCAATGCACTTCTGTGTATTATATGTCTCTGATAGAAAGCTCTGAGTATCTTCAGAGTAGACAATAGGAGTGACAAACCCAGACTCAGGCTGGGAGGATTTGAAGATAATTTTGGATAAAGTGAAATATAAAGAAACTGTGGGAGGTGAATAGTAATTAAGTGAAGGAGGGGGATAAAATGAATGACAGGATTTCCAGGGCCACTGGAGCTTAGTATGTGGGAGAGACGTGGGACAAGGGCTGACCACAAACCACTTGATGAGATCACCAGCATGAGAACAGAGACAACCGCATACCACAAACAAAGCACATATATTTTGAGGTGGAAAGAGAAGGACACTCTGAAAGGTAGGCAGAGGTGTATGATTCAGAAGCTGGAAAACCTTTAGAATCTATTCCCAGGCTTTTATTTTTGCTTCCACCTTGTTGCCTTTTCATCTACTTTCTGTTTTAGTACATTGTGCCTCAATATAAACAGAGAAACCTAGACAAAATAATGGAATCAGGGGTAAAATCTGGTGGAGATGATCAATTATCTGTTGCATGTTTCCTAGATCCAAAATAAAATTTACAAAATCTGAATCCCACCCTTTTCTTTCTCAAGCTTTACTGAGGTATAAATGACAAATAAAAACTATATATATTCACAGGGTACAGTGTGATTTTTATATATGCATACTTTGTGAAATGATTATATAACAAGATAATTTACTTAAGCATCTCCTCACATAGTTATCTTTTTATTGTGTGCCTGGTGGGAACATTCAAGATCTCTTCTCTTAGCAGTTTTCAACTGTACACTATATTATTGATTCTCATCCTCTTTGAAATACTCTCTGCCTTGCCTTCCAGGTCTCTACCAGCTCTTACTTCTTTTCTCTTGTGCCCTAGCCTTTCTTTGTAAATCTACCTCTGCTCATCCTTCCTTTTCTGCCCAACTTTGTATTGAATTCTGCATGGCTCCAAGGTCTGCCTTCTCACTCAGTATGTGCTCTCCTGACAGCTTCATCCTCTTCACAGCAAGTACCATCTCTACTCTGACGCTGTCTACCTTATCTGGAGTTTTGACCTTTCATCGAAGTTCCAGGCTCATATATTCAATTAAACGTCTTCATTTGCATATCTCATGAGTACCTCAAACTCAACACTTCCAGCATCAAACTCACATTCTTCTCTCCTACCCTGGCCTACTCCTCCTCCAGTGTTCTCTGTCTCTGTAATGATAACATCATTCACCTGCTTTCCTGACCCAGAGATCTGGAAGCAGCTCTCTAGTCCCTATTTCTATTGAATATATTTTTACTAGAAATATGTCATATTTGAGGCTTTCCAGTATCTTTAAAATAATTCACAGCTAGCAATTCTCACTTCCTAACCCACAAGTGCCCTTTTAGCTCCTTTTAAAGTATAAATGGAATGCAGATGACCTGGCCTCACCCTGTCAGATAATTCCAAATAAGGCTTGATTTGGACATCCTCAGTGTGAGAACCAGGCTATTGTGGTACTTCCAGCTTTCTGATACAGCTGGCTTCATGGGTGTGTGGGTTTTAGGAGCAACAGCAATACCAAGAAACAGTTCCTGACATAGAAGTGGCACTAGTACTGCACATGCAGTAGTTGCAATGTGGTCAGGTCTTGACACCCTAAGTAGGATGGCAGAAGCAGTGAGCTTACACCTTTAGAACAATTTTGCTATGTAGTTTGGGGTGTGTATATGTAGGTGGGGGAAGAGGTTAAGGAACATGGTGCTTGCCTTTTCTGAGTTTATACTGGACTTTGTTCCTTCAACCTCTCCAGTGATGTCTGAGGAGTTAATATTTTTGAGAAAGGAACTACTAAACTGGCTGGGATAGATTCTGTTGTTTGTAGTAAGAATCTTGAACAATTTGAGACTATTGATTCCTCTATGGTAGAAAATTGAGCTGTATGTTGACCTGCGTGATGGGTTCAGGGAAAGATGTGGTGAATAAGAACTAGAAAAAGGTGAGGTTGGCAGAGTACAGGGGGTATCCTATGATTTGTTTATTTGATCTGTCTGCATACTTTACAAAAATGTTTCTGAATATTGAGTATAGAGTTATGTCCAAGTATTCAAAAAATGCAGGGCAGAGAGATGGAAAGAAAATGAAAATCTTAGTAAGAAACAATAGAGGTAAAATTCTGACTGAACCACAAAATATCAGGGTATCCCCAATCCAGCAATTTAACCTAAATTTCAGTATTCTCATTTTTGAGGAATGCTTAATATAGTTACCACATAGAATTGTTGTGATGTTACATGAGGTAACCTGAGGAAAGAATCTAACACTCAGTATCTGAGGGATAAGATTTACCTTTCTATGAGGCGGTCAGGGACTCTAGAGAATGGACTGAGTTTTGGACACACACGCGCGCATGTGCACACACACACACAAACACACACACACACACACTCACACGATCTATGAAATATTGACTTTTTTCTTCCATTGGCCTGAGTTTCTATTTTTTATATTCCAGCTTACTAAAACTCTGATAATGACAGAAAGAGTCCAGGTGCCTTTTCCCCCTGAATGGGTTCTTCACAAATTCATTTAGCTGGAAGTAATTAGTTTTACTTCTGAAATGTTATGTATTTTATTGTAGGTCATATTGGAATTAATGGTATAGTGCATACATCCTCAGGATGACAGATTAGAAAAGTACTTTAGTAAGCATGTTTAATTTTAATCAGCATTTTCATCAAATTAATATTTTACTACAGACTAAAATTCACACATTCTTACAAGGATGATAATAAAGAGTAACTCCCTGCCCTGTACCTACGTATTACCAAATCTCACTTACCAGTGACAACTACTTTTAGTCATTTCTGATGATATGATATACTCCTACCTTTTCAGTTTTAGCTGTTCCATTATCCATCAATTTTCTGCAATGGAAGATGAAAATTTAGTGTCCTTGTATCTCTCTTTTCTTACATTGTGAGAGTTCCACATCTTGCAAGTACATGTTATTCCTTTTCGCCATTTTCCTAATACAGTTATTCCACAATTTCTGGTTAAGTCAGTGCTTGGTGTTTTACATTATAATAACCATGCAAATGGCCTGCAGCCGTAGCCCTGTGGCATCCAATCCAGTCAGATCTCAGAAGCTAAGCAGGGTCAGGCCTGGTTAGTACCTGGATGGGAGACCGCCTGGGAACACCAGAAGTTGTAGGCTTGGGAGAAGGACCTGGCAACCCCCTCCCAAAAATCAATCTGCCGTTGAAAACCCTATGAACAGCAGAGAAGCACTGACAATAGTGTTTCCCCTGTTGTACAGAGGGTCGCTATGAGTCGGATACCGACCGACTCGACGGCACCTAACAACAACAAACCATGCAAATAAAGCTCACAATTAAGCTGTGTAATATGTTTACAGTTTCACATACATTTTTTCACATACATTTTTTTCCTTTGGAAATATTCCTTGAGTTTTCTGTCCTTCAGTTTCAATTTGGACAGATTGCACACTAGCCCTGTACTAGCGAAAGTTCAGGAGCTTCTCATTACTGTCATCCTGGGGGTTATGAACTTTGCCTCAAACCTCATATGTTGAAATGCTAACAATTGCACAATGATATCAGGAGGTGAGGCCTTTGAAGGTGATTAGATCATGAGTGTAGAACTCTCATGAATGGGATCAGTGTCCTTACCAAAAGGACTTCAGAGAGCTCTCTTATCCCTTCTGCCATGAGGACACAGCTAGACGATGATCACCTGTGAAACAGGAAGCAAACCTGTACCAGACATTGAATCTGCTAGCAACTTGATATTAGATTTCCCTGTCTCTGAAGTGTGAGAAATAAATTCCTGTTGTTTATAAACCACCCATCTTATGGTATTTTTGTTATAGAGGATCAAATGTACTAAGACATGGAGATTCAGGAATAATTTTGTTCCTTCTTTATATTTACATGAAATTACCAGCTAGTTATAGAATATGAGACTGAAAGTTGTTTTCCTTCAAATGTTAAAGGAATTCCTCCACTTTTTCTAGTTTTCAGCATTCTGTGAAGAAGGCTAATGCTACTTTAAATCCTAATCCTTGAATGTGATTTTTTTCACAGTTTTCAGGAAACTGTTGGGATATTCATTCCCTTTGATGTTTTTCAACTTTAAAAGGATGTGTTTGGAGGGGGGGAAAGATCTAAAAATCAATCATCTAAGCTTTCATATTAGGAAACTAGAAAAAAGAGAGAAAATTAAATTGAAAGTAAATAGAGGAAAAAGATGAATAAAAAATTACAGCAGAAATCAATGACATAAAAACAGGACATAAATGGACAAAAATCAGTAAAACCAAAAGGTGGTTCTTGGAAAAGATTGATAAAATTGATAAGTCTTTAGCCAGGCTAGCCAATAAAAAAGAGGATGAATACCTAGTATGAGAAATGAAAGTGGGGAAATGACTAGAGATTCCATGGACATTAAAAGGATAATAAGTGAATATTGTGAACAAGTTCATTTCCACAATTTGATAATTTGGATGAGATAGACCAAGGGAAAGGCAAGACATAATCTGCCAAAATTTATACAAGAAGAAATAGAAGATATGAATAGTTTTTGTTTGTTTGTTTGTTTGTTTTCAGTACTGGAGGTTGAACCAGGGCCTCACACTTGCATGCTTTGCAAGCACTGTACCTCTGAGCTGCACCCTCAGCCCATTTTTTTCCTTTTTCTTTTGAGACAGGGTCTTGCTAAATTATGCAGATTGCCTCTGGTCTCAAACTTTTAATCCTCTGCCTCCTGAATTGCTGAGATTACAGGCATGAGCCATCATGCCTAGCTAAAGGACTTTACCTATTAAAAAGTTTAATCAAGAATTAATAACCTTACAAAACAGAAAGGACCAGGCACATGCAGGTTCACTGGTGAATTCTATCAAGCACTTAAGTGAATAATTATACCAATTCTCAACAATCTCTTTAGAAGACAGAAACAGAAAGAATACTTCCTAACTTATTTTATGAGGGCAGAATTTTTTAAATAGCTAGACTAAATAAAGAAAATGCAGGAAAAGAAAACTACACATCAATATACCATATATTCCCAAATCTAATCCAAACTCTTGTCACAGTTTCAGAGAACTACAAAATCAAATGCAGATTATAATTGCATGTGGATTCTCTTCCAAGAATTCAGTCCACCCATGATTATAATCTATGTCTCATTTTGCAGCCCTCTAAAACTATTAAAAGGTTATGGATTGGATTTGAGAATATACAGTATCTGATGACTATACAAAAATCTTCAACAAAATATTAACAAATTGAATCTATCAATGTATAGAAAAGAATTATAAATCATGACCAAGTGAGATTTACTCTAGGTGTACAAGGCTGTTCAACACTAGAAAATCAGTTACTGTTACCCATAATACCAGCAGACTAAGAAGAAAGATCATATGATCATGTTGATAGATACAGAAAAAAATTTGGCAAAATACATCACCCATTTATAAGACTCTCAGTAAAGTAGGAATAATAGGAAATGTCTCCAATCTGAAAAGAATATCCACAAATAACCTATAACTAACATCATACTTAATGATGAGAAACTTGAAGCTTTCCCATTAAGACCAGGAACAAGGCAAGGATGTTTTCCCTCACCACTTCTTTTCAACATCTATTGGAAGTCCTAGCTAATGTAATAATACAAGGAAAGGAAATAAAAGACATATAGATTTGAAATGAAGAAATAAGCTATATTTGCAAGTGACATGATCATCTAGGTAGACAAACCTGAAGCAATTGATGGAAAACTGGAACTAATAAGTGGCTATAACAAGGATATAAGATTAATATACAAATGTTAATTGCTTTCCAGTTACTCTGGGTGCCAAAGCAGAAGGATAATGAATTTGGGGCTAGCCAGAGAAACTTAGTGAGAACCTGTCTAAAACAAATAATCAAAACCAAAACAAACATGTCAATTGCTTTCCTATATATGAGCAGTATACAAGTAGAACTTGAAATTAAAAATACAATATCATTTACATTAGTACCCCCCAAAATGAATTACTTATGTACAAATCTAACAAACTATGTACAGTGTTTATATGAGGAGAACCATGAAACTCTAAAAAATAAACTGAAGAATGACCCAAATAAAGATATATTCCATGTTCATGGATAGGAAAATTCAATATTGTCAAGATGTTACTTCTTCTCTACTTAATCTATACATTCAATGCAATCAAAATCTCAAGAAATTATTTTGTGAATATTTATAAATTTTAAACTTTATATAGAGAAACAAAAGACCTAGAATAGTTGACACAATATGGGAGAAAAATAACTAGGCTGGAAGGCTGACACTACCCAAATTCAAAACTTATTTCAAAGATACAGAAATCAAGACAATGTAATACTGCCAAAATAACAGAAACAATTCAGTGGGACAGAGTATATCCCAGAAGTATACTTACACAAATACAGTTAAATGGTCTTTGACAAAGGAACAAAAGAAATATAGTGGAGAAAAGGTCCTCTTTTTAAATGAATGATGGACAACTGAGTATCAACATGAAAAAAAAAGTAGAAAGGAATCTACAAATAGGCCTTCTATCCTACACAAAACTTAGCTCAAATGAATCATAGACCTAAATGTAAGATGCAAAACTTTATAAATCCTAGCAGATAATGTAGGAGAAAACTGAGACAACCTTGGATATAGGGATGATTTTAAATGCAACTCCAAAGGCACAATCCATGAAAAAAAGACTTGATAACCTGGACTTCATTAAAATTATAATTTTCTGCCCTGACAAATGCACTTTCAAGAGAATGAATAGACAAACCACCACATATTGGGAGAAAATATTTACCAATGACATATCTGATAAAGTACTGGTATCTAAAATACACAAAGAACTCTTAAAATTCAACAGTGAGAAAATTAAGAACTCTATTAAGAAATGTGCCAAAAACCTGAAGAGACACCTCTCTAAAGACAAACAAACGACAAATATGTGAAAAGATGCTCCACATCAGGTGTCATCAGAGAAATGCAAATGGAATCAACAATGAGACACCACTACACATCAATCTGGCTTGAAGTCCAGACATGGACAACATCAAACACTGTCACAAGTGTGGAACAGTGGGAGCTCTAATTCACGGCTAGTTGTGATGATTAATCTTGCTTGTCAACTTGATTGGATTGGAAATTGCCTAGAAGTTTAGGAAAGAACACTTCTAAGTATGTCTGTGAAGGTGTTTCCAGAGAGGATTAAATAAGAGGGAAGACCTGCCCTGATCTGGATAACAGTATCCCATAAGCTGAGGGCACAGATGGGATAAGAGGAGGGGAAAGGACAAAGCCTGCTACGATCATGATGGATTGAGCCTCTAAAAAAGTGAGCCAAAATATATCTTTCCTCCCCTATATTGTTTTCTGAGGTATTTTGTCACAGTGACAAAAAGTCTAACACACTATTTAGTGGAAATGCAAAATGGGAGAGGCATTTTGGGGGATAGTTTGGTGGTTTCTTACAAAACTACACATACTTGTTCTATGTTGTTGTTAGGTACCATTGAGTCAGGTCCAACTCATAGCAACCCTGTATACAACAGATGAGACACTCTCCAACACTGTGCCATGCCCAGCCTTATGTCAGTGCTTCTGTGCAACAACAATCTGCGCTACTCATAGGGTTTTTATTGGCTGATCGTTTTTTTGGGTGTGGGCATCCAGGTCCTTCTCCCAAGCCTATAACACTCAGTATTCCCAAGCAGTCTCCCATCCAAGGATTAACCAGGCCAGCCGTGCTTAGCTTGCAAGATCTGATGAGATTGGATGCCAGGGTGGGATGGCTGTAGACACTTCTACTATACAGTACAGCAATAACATTCCTTGGTATTCATACAAAGGAAGTGAAAACTTATATCCACATAAAACCTGTCCATGGATATTTATAGTAGCTTTATTTATAATTGCCCAAACTTGGAAGCAACCAAAATGTCTTTCAGTAGGTGAATTGATTAATAAACTGTGGTACATCTAGACAAGGGGATGTTGCTCAGTACTAAAAATAAATGAGATATAAAGCCATAAAAAGCCATGACAGAAGTTTAAATGAATATTACTAAATGAAAGAAGCAATCTCGACTAAATGAAAGAAGTATGATCTCAACTGTATGACATTCTGGCAAAGGCAAAGCTATGGAGGCAGTAAAAAAGATGAGTGGTTGTCAGGGTTTGGGAATAGAGAAACATGACTGGGCAGAGAACAGGAGAATTTTAGGGCAATGAATTATACTATTTATATTACTACAATGATGGATGCATATTCTTATATATTTTTCCAAACTCCACAGAATATATAACATGAAGACTGAGCCCAAATACAAACTGTGAACTTTGGGCCATAATGATATATCAATGTAGTTTGTCAGTTGTAATACATGTTCCAACTCTGACAGGAATGATGCTAATGGGGGAATGTAGGGAGGATGGGGTATACAGGAAATCTGTATCTTTGGCTCAATCTTGCTATAAGTCCCAAACTACTTTTAAAAATAAGTCTATTTTTAAAATAACTAAAAAGGAAACCAAAAATGATATGTTTTCATGTATGTTTTCCCCTTGTTCATCAAAACAGTATTTCTTTGATAACATTCTTTCCTCCATTTTTCTCTGTTCATGCTCACTTAAACACTTATTAGCTGGACATTATTAATCCTGGCCAAGCCTCCATACTTCTTATCTTTTCTTTCTTTTTCCATCTCATTGTCTTCTAGTTATACTTTTACAAAGAGCACTTCAATGTCATCCTCTTCCACTCTATTAACTTTAAAATTTTCTGCCATCACATTTAGAAAATATATTTCTAAAAATCTCTGGTTAATCTGTTCATTTTCACATTTATTACCATTATCTTTCTGTTTCATTGATGCTTTTTCTTATCTCTCATTGGTGATTATATATTTTCTTTTACCTTCTTCTTTGTCCTCAATTCTTTTAAGTTCCTTTCCCTGTTTATTCTTTCTGTCTGTTAAGTCAGAGGCTCTTTGGAATGTGAATTATATTTGTTTATTTATATTTAAGAAGGGAATGTGCACACGCATGCAGAAACTGGAGTTCTTGGTATGCAAACCAGATTTATGTATAGGCTAGTTTCATTATCCCCCACATGTCTATTAGTTTGCCGCACTGTGGGGGCTTGTGTGTTGTGATGAGGCTGAGAGCTCTGCCACTGTAACCGCAGACATGAGTAAAGTTACCCATGGTGGACAGGTTTACAGCTGAGCTTCCAGACTAAGACAGACTAGGGAGTAGGACCTGGCAAATGGCTCCTGAAACAACTAGCCATTGAAAACCCTATGAATAGCAAAGAGAGACTGTCTGATATAGTGCCGGAAAATGAGCCCCCTAGGTTGGAAGGCACTCAAAAGACTACTGGGGAAGAATTGCCTCCTCAAAGTAGAGTCTACCATGATGATGGAAATGGAGTAAAGCCCCAGGGTGCTCAACTTGCTGATGTGGCACCACCCAAAATAAGGAGAAACAACTGTAACCAACCATTAATAACTGGAACATGGAATGTATGTAGTATGAATCTAGGAAAATTAGAAATTGTTAAAAGAGAAATGGAGCACATAAACATTGACATTCTAGGCATCAGTGAGCTAAAATGGACCAGCATAGGCCATTTTGAGTCAGACAATCATATGGTCAACTAGGCTGGGAATGATAAACTAAAGAGAAATGGGGTTGCATTCATCATCAAAAAAGACATTTCAAGATCTGTCATGAAATACAACGTTGTCAGTGAAAGAATAATGTCCATATGCTTACAAGGAAGGCCAGTTAATATGACTATTATTCAAATTTATGCACCCACCACTAAGGCCACAAATGAAGATAGGGAAGACTTCTATCAGCTTCTGCAATCTGAAATAGATCAAACATGCCATGAAGACATACTGATAATCACTGGTGACTGGAATGCAAAGACTGGAAACAAAGAAGAAGGCTCAGTAGTTGGAAAATATGGTCTTGGTGACAGAAATGAAGCTGGAGACCGCATGATAGAACTTTGTCAGACCAATGACCTTTTCATTACAAATACATTTTTTCAACATCATAAATGGAGACTATACACATGGACTTCACCAGATGGAACATACAGAAATCAAATTGACTACATGTGTGGAAAGAGACAATGGAAAAGTTCTATACAAATTTTCAAAACAAGACCAGGTGCTGACTGTGGATCAGACCATCAACTTCTCATATGCAAGTTCAAACTGAAGCTGAAGAGAATTAGAACAAGTATACGAGAGCCATGGTATGACCTTGAGTATATCACCACCTGAGTTCAGAGACCACCTCAAAAATAGGTTTAATGCATTAAACACAAATGATAGGAGACCAGAAGACTTGTGGCATGACATAAAAGATATCATTCAAGAAGGAGGCAAAAGTTCTTAAAAAGACAAGAAAAAAAAAAAGACCAAATTACATGTCAAAAGAGAAAGTAGAACTTGTCCTTGAATGTCGAGCTGCTAAAGCAAAAGGAAGACATGAGGAAGTTAAGGAACTAAACAGATTTCAGAAGGCAGCTCGAGAAGACAAAAACAAATATTATAATAACATGTGCAAGGAGCTGGAGGCAGAAAACCAAAAGGGAAGAACAAGTTCTGTGTTTCTCAAGCTTAAGGAAGTGAAGAAAAAATTCAAGCCTCAAGTGGCAGTAGTGAAAGATTCTACAGGGAAAATATTAAATGATGCAGGAAACATCAAAAGAAGATGGGAAGAATACACAGAGTCATCATACAAGAAAGAATTGGTAGATGACCAACCATTCCAAGAGGTTGCATATGAAGAGGAACCAATGGTATTGAAGGATGAAGGGGAAGCTGCCTTGAAAGAACTGGCAAAACACAAGGTTCCAGGAATTGATGGGATACCAATAGAGATGTTTCAACAAACAGATGCAGCACTGGAGGTGTTAACATGTTTATGCCAGCAGATTTGGAAAACAGCTACTTGGACAACTGACTGGAAGAGATCCATATTTGTGCCTATTCCCAAAAAAGGGGATCCAACTGAATGTGCAAACTATCGGACAATATCATTAATATCACACACCAGCAAAATTCTACTAAAGATCATTCAGAAGCGACTGCAGCAGTATATAGACAAGGAATTACCAGAAAATCAAGCGGGATTCAGAAGAGGGCGGGGAACTAGGGACATCATTGCTGATGTCAGGTGGATATTAGCTGAAAGCAGAGAATATCAAAAGATGTCTATCTATGCTTTATTGACTATGCAAAGGCATTTGGTTGTGTGGATCATAACAAATTATGGATAACACTTCGAAAAATGGGAATACCAGAACACCTAATTGTGCTCATGAGAAATCTGTACATGAACCAGGAGGCAGTTGTTCGAATAGAACAAGGAAACACTGAGTGGTTTAAAGTTGAGAAAGGTGTGTGTCAGGGCTGTATACTTTCACTCTATCTCTTCAATTTATACACTGAGCAAATAATCCAAAAACCTGGACTTTATGAGGAAGAACGCGGCATCAAGATTGGAGGAAGTCTCATTAACAACCTGCGTTCTCAGATGACACAACTCTGCTTGCTGAAAGTGAAGAGGATTTAAAACATTTACTGATGAAGATCAAAGATCATAGCCTTCAATATGGGTTACCACTGAACATCAACAAAACAAAAATCCTTATGACTGGATCAGCATGCAACTTCACAATAAATGGAGAAAAGACTGAGATTGTCCAAGATTTTGCTTTGTTTGGCTCTATAATCAACACCTGTGGAAGCAGCAGTCAAGAAACCAAAAGACGCATTGCTCTAGGAAAAGCTGTGGCGAAAGATCTCTTTGGAGTATTGAAAAGCAAAGATGTCACATTGAAGACGAAGGTGCATCTGACTCATGCCATGGTATTTTCAGTGGCATCATATGGTTGTAAAAGCTGGACATTGAACAAGAGAGACAGAAAAAGAATTGATGCTTTTGAATTGTGGTGCTGGAGACGTCTATTGAATATACCATGGACTGCCAAAAGAACCAACAAATCTGTCCTAGAAGTAGTACAATCAGAGTGCTCCTTGGAAGCAAGAATGGCCAGACTGCGTCTTACATATTTCGGACATGTAGTCAGGAGAGATCAATCCCTGGAGAAGGACATCATGTTTGGGAGAGTGGCAGGTCAATGCAAAAGAGGAAAACCCTTCACCAGATGGATTGCAATAGTGTCTGCAACAATGGGCTTAAACATAAATAAGATCGTTTGCCTGGCACAGAATCGGCAAGTGTTTTGATCTGCTGTACATAGGGTCGCTGTGAGTCGGACTCGACTCAACGGCACCTAACAACAACAAGTTTCATTATAGGATCAACAAGGAAGAGCCAGGCTCTTTGTCATAGGGATTTGAAAATCTCAGTAAACAAGGAGTTTCCACCTCGTCAGCCAGTCATTATGCCCAGAAGTTTGAGAATTTTGGTCATGGCATAAACCTGGCTGTCAGTACCCTAAGAATGAGGGAGAAAAGGGACCCCACTTTTCTCTGTATAGACTTTTATTCAAACCTGAATTTCTGGCATATTGCTTCTACTCACTCTTCTTTGCCTGGTGTTGCCTGTCGAGTGTCCCTCTGATTGAATTTCCTGGGAAGATAAGGCTGGAGGATGAGTACTTATCTGGCTTCCCAGGCAGCACAGTGCACCTGCCTTTGGTTCCTGTTTTCTGTCAGCTTCATCACTCAGCCTGCCTCTCACTGAAACTGAAACCTAAATCACTTAGTCCCTCTTGGTTGTGTGGTGTGAACAAAATTGTTTTTTGTTGGAGTCTTTCTCAACAGGGAGCATTCTCTTGTTTATTATGTTGGCCACACTCATCCACTTTCCATTTTCTGTAAAGGCGGTGTTCCTCCTCATATTGATCATTGCTGTGGTACTCTTGTGCCTTATGTGTTTCCCTCATTCATTCAACACATTTTTAAAGTACCTTCTGTGTGCCATGTACTGTGTCAAGTGAAATGGATGCAGAGAGTAAAGAGATAGGAATCTCTGTCCCTACAGGGTTTACATTTTAGAAGTCTGAGTCAGCGGATAAATAAACAAGTAATGTAGGTAACATGTCTGATGCTGGTCAGTGCTATGTGTAGGGAAAAGTAATACAGGGAAGGGGTAGAGAACATGCTGTGCAGGGAGTCCTCACTGAGAAGGTCCTATTTAGCTGACACTGCAGAGGTGTGGGAATAATCCTCTCAGCAGGAGGCAAAGAGGATCCCGCAGCTTTTGGCTGGTTATTTGTGTGTGATTTGATGCTTTTCATCTGCTTCCATAGAATCTGGAGCATTCCTTAGTTAGAACCCTTATCAGAATGTTTTTGTAATAACACATGACTTGTATTGCTTCATGACTTGACCCAGCCACTCAACATCATCTGGAACCATGTCTTATTTACTTTTATATTCACACGATCTATTTTGCAATATTAAGTGTTCAGAACATTAATGTCAATTCTATGGCCAGGAGAAAAGATACTCAAGTCAACTGTAGGCTAGAATCAATTCCTAAAACTCCAAATTTGGGGTTAGGAATTTGAGTTAGGAAGGGGGGCTGCATATGTGTTTATAACTGTCCTCTGAGGTCAGTTTGTCTGTTAATACCAGCAAAAAGTCATTCCATCGTATCTATGTCATCTGTTATCTTTTTTTTTTTTTTTGCATTTTCTTCATCACTTCCTTTTTTCAATCCGTATAGCTGTGTGGTATGAATCAGTTGAAAGTTTCTATAAGAATTTTCTTCTGAGGTTGTAAGAAGGGGAGAAAACTATCTCAGCCAATCAGGCTTGAGTTGTCACTCACCAGCCCTGGGCCTGAGAGTCTCAGTTGTTCCTGAGGGTGAAGGGAGCTGTTTATCAGAAGTACTGTGAAGCGTTTGGGTGTGCCAGAGTCTCTCACCTTTAGAAGTCACGAGTGTCACCTGGTTGTGCTTTCCTGAGCTTCCCTGCTAGTTATGATCTCTGAAAAAAATGTGGCAGATACGCATGTGTTGGCCAGGAGCTAAGCACCATGGAGGAGAAGAGTTATAGAGGAGAGATTTAATGACTCCTCCACAGGAAAAGAACACTGGGGAAAGACGCAGCCATGACCTTCACCCCTCTGAGACAATTTGAACCTGAACAAATGACATCAGTTTTGAAAGAAGGCATTCACTTCTCTTTTACTGTGACTTTAGCTCTGTACTTTGGTGTCTCTGAGCTGGTTTTATTTTTCTTAAGTGTCAGCCTTTCTTCAGATTTTCCTGCAAGCCTATTTATAAGACTGACCTTTAGGCCACAGTTCCTCTCACAAGGTCCCCAAATGTGCCTTCCTGGGCAGTGGCCCAGTATATTGACCTAAGCCCCCAAATAACATTTGGAATCTCTCAGTAAAGAATGCCTCTCCTCCCACAGTGCAAGGCCTGCTTTCTTAACCCCAGTCAACTCTTGAAGCCTCTTTTAGAACCAGCCCAACGGGGATGTTCCAGTGTGATTGCAAGGTGGTATCATCTCTTCACACCATCATCCAGCACTTTTTTCCTAGCCACAAAAGCCACACCATTTCAACCTTACACTTCTATCTTCCTACTCTTCCTTCTCTTTCCATTTAAAAATATTTTTAAAAATGATATCCATCCACAGCATCACCTATAAGACATAACTTCTCATCCCAAGTAAAACTGTTAATTGTTATAAGATATTACCTTTCTATATATACCTCTATAATTTCTTAAAATGAACTAACATTGACTGATGAGTCTTTGTACAGCTCTATTATAGATTCTTGACTAACTTGCATGGAATCATTTTGTAACGGTAGTCAGTTAATGGAGATGATAACATTTTTCCCATTTTACACTTCAGATTATGGACACTTTAAAAGGTTGTAATTTATCAGATGTCACACAGCTATTAAATGGCAGAGCCAGGATTTGAGTCTGTGTCTATCTGGATATATAGCTGTCAGTCATAGCCAGCAGTTAACACAGTTGGAAATCCTTGAGGAAATTAGAAATCCTGGCATGAGGAAGGTAGGCATCCTTCCTTCATAGCACATGTCATATGTGGGTAATGTGGACGGGCTTCCTTTATTTTGTAAGGTGTCTCCAGAGAAATCATTCTAAAGCTTACTTGCATAAGCAATTTTCCTTGTGTTCTTCTAAACCACCAGTTTTCCCTCTCCCAAATCATTTTCATCAGCATGAAATAGTCCATAATTTCTCCCTTGTTAGAAAGGCAAGAAAACAAGCAGAGCTCCTCCATACCTCCATACACTTTCCCATACCATTTCTCTGGCCCTTTTACAGCAAAAGAATTGAGTATTCCTTGCATTCTCCATTTTCTTTCCAGCTTCATGAGTTAAACTTATTTTTCACCCACCATTTTCCATCAAAACTAGTATTGTCAATGTCACTAGTAACTCCACATTGCTAATTCTGTCATTTCTCCAGTCCTTATCTTACCTGACATTATCAAAAACATATGACACATTTGATCCCTTTTCCTCTTGAAGAATTATCTTCTCTTAGCTCTTAGAACACTACTTTTCCTTGTTTTCTACTTTCCTCATCAGCCACTCCCTGAAAGTGGCTGGCCAGTCCATGGCTGGTCAGTCTTCATCATCCCTCATCTATAGATATTAGAGTGGCCAGGGGGGTAGCTTGGACTTCTTGTTTCTCTGCATTTCCTCCTTTGGTGAAGTAATGCATGCTGGATGTGTCCAGGTCCACACCATACCTGATAGTAAAGTAGGCCAAAGTATGAATGCATCCCTCTGGGGCACAGGTCTCTGCCTAATGGCAGAGCAGTTGTAGAGGCTCCTTCTAGGAGCATTGATGTGGGGATCACTGTGCTGCCCAAGGTTGGGGACAGATGTTTGAGACAGTGATGCTAAACTGTGTCACTCCTGAGTCTCACACCATAGGAACCTAGGCAGTCTCAGGGTCCCACTTTACCCCTGTCCCACTTTAAGCCTGGCAATGATGTAGGCCAAACTTGAAGTGGTCCCACTTGCATGGGTGTGGGTCACTGTCTGATGCCAAACCATGTCCAGAGGCTTTGTCTGTTGACCAAATATAAAGGCCTTAGGTTTCTGCCTGCTGTTTGGTCCTACCACAGCAAGCCCAACTCTGAGCTCCAACACAAAGTCTGGCACTAGCTTTTCTGCGCTGTTTCCCAGTGGGTTCAATCTTGCTCCCCTGTCTGCTTCCCCAGATTGGGGCAAGAGTGGTGGAGGCAGTTAGAGGGCTGGCTAATGCAATACCAGGTGTTCCATCTGGCCTGGGGCGGGTATTAGGTGGCTCTGTCAGGCACTGGGTTTCACCACAGTGGGCCTGGGCCTCAGTTTCAAGTCTAAGGCTTGAACTTAATCCCTTCTCACTCTCTCCATGCTACTTGGAGTTAGAGGAGAGTCAACAAGAATAACTCTTTCTTTCCTGTCTTCTTTCATATGTCTTTTCTTTCTTTTCTTTTAATGGCCTTTTTTGTCACCCTTTATTTATAAATATTGGTGGAGTATAGAGTAATAAGGCTTTGGCTCTTTCCATTATGCAACAATTATTACATCACTTTTGGTTATATGTTCATCAACTTACACACACACACACACACACACACACACACACAGAGTTTTTGTTTTTGTTTTTTTTTACTTTAGTTTAAATTTAGCTCCCACATATGAGTGAGAACATATGGTATTTTTATTTTGGGGCCTATATTCATTCACTTAAAATGATATTCTCCAGTTCCATCCATTTTGCTGCAAATGACATTATCTAATTCTCTTTTATTGCTGAGTAATATTTAACTGTTGTATATATGCCACAATTTTTTATTCATGCCTCTGTTGTTGGACATCTTGGTTGTTTCCATATCATTGTGATTGTGAAGAGTGGTACATTAAATATAGAAATGCAGTTGTCTTTGTGGTATGATGACTTATCTTCCTTTGGATATATTCCCAGGAGTGGTATAGCTGGATCCTATGGTAGTTCTATTCTTAGTTTTCTAAGACTTCTCCATAATGATTTCCAAAGTGGTTGAACTAACTTACAGTTCTACCTGCATTGTAAAACAGATCCTTTTTCTCTGCATCCTTGCCAGCATTTGTTATTATTAGTTTTATTGATCTTAGCCATTCTTACTAGAGTGAGATGGAATCTCAGTGTTGTTTGGATTTGCATTTCCCTAATGGCTAGGGATATTGAGCATTTTTTTCTTGTGTTTCTTGGCCCTTAAAACTTCTCTTCTTTGAGGTCTGTTTATTTCCTTTGCCTACCTATGTATTGGGTTATTTGTTGTCTCGGAATTTGCTTTCTCAATTTCTTTGTATATTCTAGAAATTAGTCCTCTGTCAGATGTGTAGGATGCAAAGATTTTCTCCCATTCAATGGGCTTTCCCTTAACTCTATTGATTGTTTCCTTTACTGTACAGAAACTTTTTATTTCATATAATCCCATTTGTAAATCATTGGCGCCATTTCCTTGGTGATTGGAGTCTTGTTGAGTAAATACTTTCCTATACCTATGTGTGGAAGTGTGTTTCTTATTTTTTCTTCTGGTAGTTCTAATGTTTCTGGCCTTATGTTGAAGTCTCATCCATTTCAAATTGACTCTAATGCAAATTGAGAAATAAGAGTCTATTTTCAATTTTCTGCAAGTGGATATCCAATTTTCCCAGCACCGTTTGTTGAATAGGCTATCTTTTCTCTATTGAATGTCCTTAGCCCCATTGTCAAAAATTAGGTGGCTGTAGTTGCATGGGTATATCTTTGGGTCTTTAATTCTGTTCCATTTGTCATCAAGCCTATTTTTGTGTCAATGCCAAACCTGTTTTTGCCACTAGAGCCCTGTAGTATAGTTTGAAGTTAGTATTGTGATCCTACCTGCACTGTTTTTGCAGTTTAATATCGTGTTGGCTATATACAGTCTTTTTGCTTCCATATGAATTTTAGGATTGCTTTTTCTATTTATGCAAAGTGTGTCATTGGAATTTTAGTGGAGATTGGATTAAATCTGTAAATTGCTTTTGGTAATATGACCATTTTTATAATATTCTTGCTCCCAATTCATGAACAGGGGAAATCCTCCCATCTTCTGGTATCCTCTGCAATTTCTTTCTTTAATGCTTACAGTTTTCCTTGTAGAGATCTTCAGAGTCTTTGGCTAGATTGACTCCTAAATATTTAATTTTTTGGTGGACTACTGTAAATGGGATTTTGGCCTTAATTTCCTTCTTTTCCTGTTCACGACTGGTGTAAAGGAAGTATATTGATTTTACAGTGTTAATTTTGTATCCTGTTACTTTCCTAAAGGAGTTAATTAGATCTAAAACTTTTCTAGGGAAATTTTTGGGGTCCTTAAGGTAAAGAATCATATCATCCAGGAATAAGGATAATTTGACCTCTTCTTTGCTTATTTGTATCCCTTTTATTTCTTTCTCTTGCCTGATTGCTCTGGCTAGGACTTTGAACACAATATTGAATAAGAGAGGAGAGGGTAGACATCCTTGTCCTGTTCCTGATCTTACAGGGAATAGTTTTATTTTTATCCCATTTAATATATTAGCCGTAGATCTGTCATAGATGGCCTGTATGATGTTGAAGTATTTCCCTATTATACCCATTTTCTCCATGAGTTTTATCATGAAAGGATGGTACACTTTGTCAAAGGCTTTCTCAACATCAACTGGGATGATCATGTAATTTCTGTCTGCAAGTCTCTTGATATGTTGAATTACACTGATTGATTTCCATATTTCCAACCAGTCTTGGATATGTGCAATGAAGCCCATTTGATCATAGTATATGACCTTTTTTAGGTGTTGCTGAATTCAGTTTGCCAGAATTTTATTGGGAATTTTGCATCAATGTCCACCAGGGAAATTTGTCTACAGCTCTCTTTCTTTGAAATGTCCTTGAAAGGTTTTGATATTGGGGGGGGGGGATATTGGCTTTATAGATTGAGTTTGGAAGTATCCATTCCTTTTCTGTTTTATGAAATAGTTTGAGGAGAATGGGTGTTAATTCTTCTTTGAAGGTTTGATAAAATTCTGCTGTGAACCCATTAAAACCTGAGCTTTTCTTTGTTGGGAGGTTTTTTATTACTGTCTCCATTTCAATGAATGTAATGGGTCTCTTTAAATTGCTTATGTCCTCCATGCTTAATTTTGGAAATTCATATGTGTTAAGAAAATTATCCATTTCTTCTGTATTTTCATTTCTTTGGTAGTAAAATTCCTCAAAGTATTCCCTGATGATCTTCTGGACTAAATTAGTATCAGTGGTTATGACACCATTCTTATCTCTAATTTTAAAAATTTGGGCCTTTTCTTTCTTTCTTTTGATG
>VMDO01003925.1:25132-62391 GCA_007922755.1 Pedetes capensis
TTTTTTTTTTTTTTTTTTTTTTTTTTTTTTTTTTTTTTTTTTTTTTTTTTTTTTTTTTTTTTTTTTTTTTTTTTTTTTTTTTTTTTTTTTTTTTTTTTTTTTTTTTTTTTTTTTTTTTTTTTTTTTAGCTTCTAATTGGCTTTCTGCCTTGATCTTAATAAATTCTATTTGGGTACTCCTTTTGCAGTTGGCTTGGTGTTGGCCTTGTAGTGCCTTAAGATGTGCATTAAATTAGTTAATTGGGCCTTCAGTAACTTATTGATAAAGGCACTCATGGCTATGAACTTTCCTCTTAGAATTCCCTTTGCTGTATCCCATAAATTTTGGTAGGATGTGTTTTCATCCTATTTAGATTGCAGAATTTTTAAAAAATTTCCCCTCTGATATCTTTGTTGACCTGTTGATCATTCAGCAGTGTATTATTTAGTCTCCATGAATTTGTAACATTTCTGGTTTTCTTCTTGCATTTGAGTTCAAGTTTTATTTTATTGTGATCTAATAAAGCACAGAGAATGAGTTCTATTTTTTGTATTTGTTTAGGCCACTTTTATGGATTAAAATATGGTCTATCATAAAGAAAGTTCCATGTGGTGCTGAGAAGAATGTGTATTCCATGCCTGATGGATGAAATAGTCTGCACATGTCTATTAAGGTCCAGTTGGTCTATGGTGCTATTTATGTCTATTGTTTCTCTTGAATTTTTGATTTGATGACCTGTCTCTTAGTGAAAGTAGGGTATTGAAATCTCCCATACTTATTTTGTTTGGCCAAATGTGTTCATTTATCACCAATAAAATTTGTTTTATGTAGTAGGTGCCCCTGTATTTGGTGAATAAATATTAAGTATCATTACAGGTTACTGGTTGATTGTTCCTTTTACTAACATGTAGTGTCCTTCTTTGTCTCTTCTGATTAGTTTTGGATTGAAGTCAAAACCACTCCTGCTTTTCTTTTTGGTTCCCACCTGGTTAGTATATTGTTTTCCAGCTTTTAATTTTCAGCCTTTTATGGTCTTTATGGATGAGATGAGTCTGTTGAATGTGACATATCATGGGTATATGTTTTTTAATCCAATTGGCCAGTCTATGCCTCTTTGAGTGGTGAGTTAAGACCATTTACATTGAGAGTAATTATTGAGAGGAACTTATTATTCTGCATCAACTTGGTGTTTCTATTTTTTGATTCATATTTAGCCTTTTTTTCCTTTAAGTTCCCCACATGTTTATTGGGCTGGGATTTAGCTCAGTTGGTAGAGCGCTGCGCTGCAGTCTCTGAGGTTCTGAGTTCAATTCCCAGCACCGCAAAAATGGGAGAAGGGGCTGGCAACCCACTCCCAAGGCAATCCCGAAACAGTCAGCCACTGAAAACCCTATGAGGGTCGCTATGAGTCGGATACCGACTTGACGGCAACTAACAACAACAACAACAACATGTTTATTAATTATTCCTTTGATATTGTATTTGGGATTGTCTTACCTCTCCCATAAGCAATGTTTCATTGAGAGTCCTCTGCAATGCTGGATTGGTGTCTGCAAATCATTTAAAGTCATTATCATGGAATGTCTTGAACTCCCCATCTATTTTAAAAGATAGCTTCATGGGGAAATGTAATCTTGCTTGACAGTTATTCTTCTTCAGGATTTGAATGATGTCTGACCAAGCTTTCCTTTCCTTTAAGGTTGTTGTTTTGAAATTAGCTGTTATTCTGATGAGTTTGCCTTTGTTAGTGAGTTGGCATTCTCTCTTCGAGCTTTCAGAATAGTTTCTTTGCTTTCTAGGTCTGGCATTCCAATTACAATATGTGGTGGAGAGAATCTGTTCTGATCTGCTCTATTTGGAGTTCTGAGTATTTTAGTTGTATAGGTGTCTATTTCTTCCGTAAAGTTTGGAAACTTTTATCTAATAACTCTGAATAGATTTCTTAATTGTGTTTTGTATTTTAAGCTCCTTTTTGAATCTCTTAAGCTTGTAGGTTGCATCTCTTCATTTTATTGAATATCTCTTAAAAATCTTGATCATACTGTTTCATCTTTCTTTCTTTCTTTCTTTCTTTCTTTCTTTCTTTCTTTCTTTCTTTCTTGACATCTGAGTAGTTAAGATCCTCAACTTTTTCTGCAGTATCAGATATCCTCTTTTCAGCTTCATCTAGTCTGGATACTGAAGATTCTACTATAATATTGAGCTGATTGATTTTTGCTTTTTATCTCTAGGATCTCAATTTTTTTGCTGAATTTTTCTTCCAAGTTGGATACCTTTTTGTCGAGTGAATCACTTGCTCTCATGGTAGTGTCTTTGAGATCTTTGAATTTATTTAGAAGCAGGATTCTAAATTCTTTATCTTGCATGTCTAAGAGTCTGGTTACTTTTAAACTATCTGTTGAGGGGCTTTGGTCTAATGGATCTTCCCATTCAGCTTGACCTTTCATGTTTAGTGTGCTTTTCTGTTGAAGTTTGTCCATTGCTTGGTCTGGCTGCTAGGTCTCACCTCTTCCATGTGTAACAAGGTTCTGTCCACCCACTCCCATGATGATGGATGACGATAGGTCACTGACACTTTGCTCTCTCGCTCTCTCTCTCTCTCTCTCTCTCTCTCTCTCTCTGTCACCTCCCATAAATCCCAGCCTCAGGCTGCAGTGCCTAGATCCTACTGATGTCTCTGCAGTTAGCATTGCCCCATCCATTTCCCTCCATCACCTGAGCTCCCAAGTCCCCAAATGCACCATAGCCTAAACTGTTTCTTATGCTCATCAGTCCTACAGTGCCACTTCTTTGTGTCACTAGCGCTCCTGGACTCTAAATATGCCAAAGTCTAAACAGTGTCTCTTAGGATCCCCGGCCCCTCTTTGCCATTTCTCTGCCTTCCTGGCACTCCAAGGCCCTAAATGCTCCCTCATCTGAACTGTGTCCCTTAGGCTCCCTGGACCTGCAGTGCCCCTTCTCTGCATCTCCAATGCTACTAGGATCTAATAGTGCCTGAACTATCTTTCTTAAGCTTCCCAGACCCTGTCTCTGCATCGTTGGCACTCCTGGGCCCTAAGTATGCCAAAGCTTAAATAATATATCTTAGACTCCCCAATTCCATAGCACCACATCTCTGTATTTCAGACATTCCTGGGTCCTAAAATCACCACTGTTTGAACCATATCTTTTTGACTCACTGGTAGCACAGTACCACGTCTCTGCATTGCAGGTGCTCCTGGGCCCTAACCTTGCCTCAGCCTGGACAGACATTCTTAAGTTCAGGATTCCAGTGATGTCAGCTTTTTCTCTAGGTCTCCCAAACTCCTAGCCACTTAGTCTCTCTCCCTCCAGCTCACAGTTCCAGTGGCACCAGAGACCAGGATAGCAGCTGTCTCTCCTCCGTAGAAAGAAAAAAACCCTGCATTCCTGGGGTCCAACACCCTGTACAGGGGCCATATAGCCTAGCCTCCTCCCAGAAGAGTCTTGCAGGCCTCCATTTTTGTTGCCTGCAATATCTCTCACCAACTGTGCACGCTCCTGGAGGGTCCATATCCTCAGAGACCTTTTGGTATTATTTTCCCTTGGTTAAGGATTCTGGTGAGTTTCCCTGCCATTTTCTACTCTTTTCTGTCATTTTAATCTCCATTATTTAGCTAATTGTCTTCATGCCCTCTCTCTTCTTGTTTTTAATCATTAAAGCTGCTCTCCACTGTTTTTGTTTTGTTTTGTTTTGAGTAGAGAGCCTCATGAATCACCCTGTTTTTCTTCCCCAGCTAAATTGTGGCTGTTAACCATATGCCATCTTAACTGGAACCTAAATGGCATTATGCTGTGGAGAAGAGATGTATACACTGAGGAGAACAAGAGAGTGAAGAAGAGGAAACTCAAAAAACATATGCCTTTTCTTATTATTAAACTAAAACTGGGCACTATGGTTTCTCAGCTGGCTTCTTTAGCTCTTATGAAGATAGTGTGGTTATGAACAGCTATTCAAATTGGTTTGTCTGTGAGAAGTTGATCACTGGAAGATCCTACTTGGCCACCATCTTATTCTGCTTCCTTGTAACTCTGACTCTTGATTAGTCAAGCCAAATGGATCCAGTACAGCCTAGAAAGTAGGGGTTCCTGGAACTAAGTTTTTAGTTAGAGAAGCTTAGAGGGTTGATTCAATGAATATCAGAGCGACTCTGTGTACAGCAGATCGGAACACTTCCCAATTCTGTTCCAGGCACATGGTCTTATTTATGTTTAAGCCCATTGTTAGAGACACTGTGTCAATCCATCTGGCAGAGGGTTTTCCTTTCTTTTCATTGACCTGCCACTCTCCCAAACATGATGTCTTTTTCCAGGAATTGTTCTGTCTTCACTACATGTCTGCAATATGTAAGATGCAGTCTAGCTATCCTTGCTTCCAAGGAGCACTCTGGTTGCACTTCTTCTAGGACAGATCTGTTGGTTCTTTTGGCAGTCCATGGTATATTCAATAGTCATCTCCAGCACCATAATTCAAAAGCATCAATTCTTCTTGTCTCCCTTGTTCAATGTCCAGCTTTCACAACCCTATGATGTGACTGAAAATACCATGGCATGAATCAGGTGCACCTTTGTCTTCAATAGAACATCTTTACTTTTCAATATTCTGAAGAGATCTTTTGCCACAGATTTTCCCAAAGCAATTCGTCTTTTGATTTCTTGACTGCTGCTTCCACAGGTGTTGATTATAGAGCCAAGTAAAGCAAAATCATGGATAACCTCAATCTTTTCTCCATTTATTGTGAAGTTGCATACTGACCCAGTTGTAAGGATTTTTCTTTTGTTGATGTTCAGTGGTAACCCATACTGAAGGCTATGATCTTTGACCTTCATCAGTAAATGTTTTAAGTCCTCTTCATTTTCAGCAAGCAGAGTTGTTTCATCTTCATAATACAGGTTGTTAATGAGTCTATTATTAAGTGGATAAGTGTCATGAAGAGAAGGAAACAGTTTACAGTAATAGGAATAGGGCCATATACTATTTTATAACATGTACACCAAGGGAAAGTTGAGTTAGAAATGGATAATTGAAAGAAGTAAGCTGTGAATATATTCTGGGAGAAGAGGGATAAGTCACTTAAGCAAAAAAATTACTAATTATTATTATATTATTATTGGAGTTGTAAGAAGGTTAAATATTTATGGAGTACCTTCCAAGTCACAACCAATAACAGCAGCTTTTTTTTTTTAAGGTGTTACTGTGTTTTCTCTGAATCACAAGAAGGTGGTTGGCAAAAGAGAGAGCAGTTGTTCTGGATTCAGAAGATTTTAAGTCAGGTCTTCAAATTGCCTTTTACTAACTGTGTGGCCTCAGGTAAGTCATTTTACCTTGAATAGATAATCAAACCCATGATAACTGCAGGATTATAGTAAGTGTAAATTGATATTTTTCAGGCATATCATGCTGGATACTTACACTTGGTGGTAGGAATTATCCTCTTACAGAGATAGAGGAATATTGCCTAAATGTTTTCTTTCCCCCTTTCCAACTTCCAAGCTCTTGTGAAAGTACTTTGTAATGTGAAAAACACTATTCAGTGATCAGCTATTATGCATGGTACAGTACCATGCTTCTCAAATTACAGTGTGTGTTCTTTTGGGGTCACAAAGTCACTAGATTGATATGAATGCATTTTTTTACATGTAAATTTTACCCTGTAACAAATACTTCATCATTTACTTTTTGTAGTGCCAGGGTTTGAACCCAGAGCTTCATTCATGTGGGTCAAGTGCTCTACTCTAACCTATATCCTTAGCTCAATAACTCTTTCAAAGTAAATAGATATTATGGAGTAAAATGCAAATATTACATGAATAAAATAGAAAAAGAACTTCAGAAAAATTGTTATTAGGTGCCATGGAGTCGAGTCTGACTCATAGCCACTCTCATAGGGTTTGCCATGGCTGATTATTTCAGGATTGCTTCAGGAGTGGATTGCCACATCCTTCTTCCATTTTTGGAATGCTGGGGATCAAACCCAGGTCCTCAGAGAGTGTAGAACAGTGTTGCACCAACTAAGCTAAACTCCAGCCTTCAGAAAAATAACTGTTCTAATTTTCTCATATATAAAATGTGATTATGTTATCATATAAGAGGGATCCAGGAAAAGTAATTCCATACAAATAATTACAAGGCATGTTGAGTTGATTTGTTATCATATTTTAGGTACTCCACGAAAGTTACTTTCCTTCCCTGCTTTTGTCAGTAGGACTGGGACATTTTAGTATATTTATCATTCCAGGTATCATGAATGTACTCCTTATTTGAAAATGGTGCTGCTAATAGTTTTGATTTTTACTTATAAACTCTACATGTGTAAGTAGAGTTTCTCTAGTCCTTTCCAACCTATAGTAAAAATAATAAGGCCATAGTAACAGTAAGAATTTAGAATTTATCAACACTAACTGTACTGGTGGGAGTCCACAAGGTCTTCTGAAATTCACAATCAACTGTTTTCCTCTTGTAAACATCATTTCTTGTGCTTTGGCTTATTTCTTCCACCTTGCATGTTGCTGTTCAGGAAGTAATTAATTACTAGTAATGTCAAGCATCTTTTTAAAGGTTTATTAGACATTGAAGGAAACTGCTTATTCATGTCTTTTGCCCACTTGTCATGAAAAGTGTTTTATATTGTTTATGCTTTTCTTACCGATAAGTGGTTCTCCAGGTATTGTGAAAGCAAATCCTCTATTAGTTATAGACACTGAAGGTAGTATCTTCTTAGTTTTTACTTTGTAGTTTCACTTTATTTACTCTATGTGTGTATATGTATTATACAAACTCCATATGTTTGTATGCTTTCTACAAAGAAACTTAGAATGTATGCATAACCAAATTTGACAAAAGTTTTTGTCTGGCTTGTCCTTTCTATGTATTATTTAAGAAGTTTTCTTTTACCTCAGCATAATGAGACATCCTCCTATATTTTCTTCTAGAGCATTACTATTCCTATTAGGTATTAAATCCAGATAAATATGTAGTTTGTGTGTGATGTGAGATCAAGATCCAATAATATCATTTCCCATATATTTTTCTGAAGACTTTTTATAGCCAGTCATCCTTTCCTTGTGATTTATAATGTCAATTTGGTTATATGCCATGTTTTCATATATATATATATATATATATATGAGTTTATTTCCACACTCTCTTATTTGATTTTTCTCTGTCCCATTATCATATTGCTTTACTTATTATATATTTATAATAAGTCTTGATATCTAGTAAACATAGTATTTACTAATAAACATTTTAACATGTTTTGTATATTTTTGTCTTTGCCTTTTCTTGCAGATTTAAGGATTATCCAGGAAAGTTCTATAGAAAGTCTTTCAAGGTTTTGCGTGGAGCTGATAAATTATTTGACAAGGTTGCCATCTTCACTTTATTGAATCCTCCCATTCAAAATATTTATCCCCAATTACTAGAGAAATAAACTAATGGAACAGAGGAAAGAATCTGGAAATGGGCCAAATCATATATTGGTAAATGTATTTTGACCAAAGTGTGAGGACAAGTGGAAAAGGGGTAGTCTTCTCAACATATAATTATGGGAAAATTCATACTATGTGATAAAATGAATCATACTTCACACCATATACAAAATAACTCAAAAGAGGTCATAAATATAAATATTAAAAGTCCAACTGTAAAGTTTCTAGGTGAAAACATAGGAGAAAATCTTCTGATCTTGGGTTTGAAAAAGACTTCTTAGATATAACACCAAAAATGTGATCCATGAAAGAGCAAATTATAGGTTGTATTTCTTCTACTGTATATATATATGTCAAAATTTTCAAATTGTATGCTTGAAAAATATGTACTGTGTTGCATGTCTTATGCCTCAGTAAAACTGGTTTAAAAGTGACAAGAAAATAATAGGCCTGTTTTCTAAGAATTCGAGAGGCATCATATGACCTCTGACAATGTCCTTTCCTGGTAGTAGAATACTATCTTGCTGTGAAACTTTTTTCTTCTGTTTCACCCAAATCTCCTCTTTTAATTTTTATATTCTCTTTATAGAGATAATAGCCACTTGCCTTGGTTATTTTCAATGGAGAACCCTTTTGGTGGTAAATCTTATGTGGTCTGGATATCTTATAGGCTGACCCCAAAGCTGGGAGATGGAGAGCAAGTATAAGGAAATTCTGCTACTTACAGGCCTGGATAGCATCACTGATGAAGAACTGGATAGGTTTAAATTCTTTATTCCAGATGAATTTACGATCGCCAAGGGCAAACTCAAGGCAGCAAATAGGACAGAGTTAGCAAACTTGATGATTCAAAATGCAGATACAGTGGTATCTGCTGTGATGAAGACCATTCATATTTTCCGGAAGTTGAACTATATGCACGTGGCCAAAACTCTTCAGGAAGAGAAGGAGAAAGGTAGGTCGCAGTGTTCCATCTTTTATGACCTCAGAGGAACAAGGCCCCCAGGGCACATTGTGGGAATTTGCTTGCTAATTTAGTCACCTGCCTCTTTGCCCCCTTTTACTGAGAATCACTAAGAAGCGTGTGTTACAAATTCCATAGACCCACCCCAGCCCTAGTTTTCCATCTCTCATTCCAACCTTCAGGCCTACCACTCACCATTTCATCCTCTTCCTTTGCTCATCTTTTCCTCCTGTCCACTTGCAGTGACTGTGGACACAGGACAGCAATGTTAATGCTCAAAACACCATTTACACGGTACAGAATGCTCTCAAATGTCACTGAAGGCTTGAAGATAACATAAAGAAATTCTGGCACTGAAAAGTTTTAACCTGGGGTACCAGGACATTTGCCCCTCCCCACAGACTGTCCACTTCTTTTCTGTGCCAGTTTGCCATGGTCTTGGACAGTTTTGCTTTCTTCAGGGAAGACCTCCTCTTTCCAGGTCAGGGAATTTCCTATTCTTTTCTTTATCTCCAATATATATGACAATATGAATTTCCCAGGACACAAAGATCATTTTTATCTTATTAATAAATCTGATCAATCTCCATAAACTACCTGCATTTTGTTTAAGTTTCTAATTGCTCCCTTAGAAAAACTGATACAGCCTTTATGTCATAATAACTAAAAAGAGTCAACAGCTTACCCAAGGAGTCTCCAAAATGAGAGGTTCCACATGCAGTACTTTTAGGATTCTAAGTAAAACTACTAGTGTTCAATCTCATCCGATCTTGGAAGCTAAACAGGGTCAAGCCTGGTTAGTACTTGGTTGAGAGGCTGCCTGGAATTACTGGGTGCTATAGGCTAAGGATGTGCTGGGATTTAGCTCAGTTGGTAGAGCACCACTCTACAGTCTCTGAGGTCCTGGTTTCCATTCCCAGCACCACAAAAATGGGAGAAGGACGTGGCAATCCACTCCCAAGGCAATCCTGAAACAATTAGCCATTGAAAACTCTATGAGGGTCAGTATGAGTTGGACATGATTCAATAGCACCTAACAACAACAATTCAGCACACAGTTTCTTTCCTTTATGGGAGAAGGACATGGCAATCCACTCCTGAGGCAATCCTGAAACAATCAGCCATCGAAAACCCTCTGAGGGTTGCTATGAGTCAAAAACAACTTGATGGCACCCAACAACAACAACATAGGCTAAGGAGAAGGGCCTAGCAGCCCACTTCCGAAACCATCAACCATTGGAAATTCTGTGCAATGCAGAGAAACACTAACAATAGTGCTGGGCATGGCACAGTGTCAGGGAATATTTCGTCTGTTATACATAGGGTTGCTATGAGTCGGACCTGACTCCATGGCATCTAACAACAGCAATATGTAAAACTGTAACAGTAAAATTACAATAGCTTTCATAGAGTATTTGTGTGTGCACAACATAAATTATATGGATTTGCCTATGTGATTTCTATGAAGGGAAATGAGTCCCCTTTAAGTGATGATGTAAGAACACATTTCCATATGGAGGAAAACTGTTACGTAGTAACTAAGACACTTTAGGCCTGCAGCCAAACCACTGTGGTGTCCAATCCTGTCAGATCTCGAAAGCTAAGTAGGGTCAGACCTGGTTAGTCTTGGATGGGAGACTGCCTGGGAAGACCAGGTGCTGTAGGATTGGGAGAAGAACCCGGCAACCCACTGCCATAAAAACAATCAGCCATTGGAAACCCTATGAATAGCAGAGAAGCACTAACAATACTGTTTCACCTGTTGTAGGCAGAGTCACTATGAGTCAGATACCGACTCGACAGTACATAATAACAACAGCAGCAACAATAAGACACTTCAGACAATGGACTGATTGTGCCAATCACTTAATTTCCTTGCATAGTGGAAGATAGAAGGTGTAATACTTAGATGTAGCCACAAGGTGGCAGTAACTACACATAATTGCTCCAAGTAACTCATTACTTTGTTTTATAGGAGTGTTGCCAACCAGCCAAAGATATTTAAGATTATTGTAATTTTTCCTCCAGATCAAGAATTAATTGTTTTTTCCTGGATAAGATAACACCAAATTTACCTTAATGAAAAAATTCTTCCACTTTACTGTTCCAATCCTGGGATTTCATCATCCTGATTGGCTAAACATGATACACTTTGGGACCAGGATGGAAACTCAAAAGTGACTGGCAGCTCCATATGCCATATGAAGAGTTGGTTAAGTTTCATTATTGCTCTAAAATTCCATCAGCAGCCGTATTTAGGCTTACTTTGAATGTGCCCCATGGTACCTCTAAGTATTATGATAGGAAACCAGCTTTTGTTTTCTGTATCATCTTGCATTTTTTTGAATGTCCCTTTTCTACTGTATATGTGCATGCTATTGTACTTATGTCCTCACCTCATGAAAAGGTGGGGGAAGATCTGAAGGAATACTTAATGAAACAGAGTCAGTGATTGGTAAGTGGGAGAGACTTGTATAAGGAGATGAAAAAACATGAAGGCACTTACACATGAAAAAAGCTAAGAGAATGTGATCAAAGTCTGTAAACATCTTGTAATATTAAAATAGTATATTGAGAATAATAAGTAGATGAAAAATATGCATCTGATTATTCAAGAAAAGGCGAGATTTATGGTGGGAAGAGACGTTCCTCCAAACATCTCCTTGGTACCACTATGTATGAGATAAAGAATGGTTGATGTGATGAGTTAGAAGGCCATTCTGATTCCCTTGGCCCCCCTCTACCACTTTTTTATCCTATATAATGTCAATATAGAAGGGGTTCATTTACCTATATTCTTCTTTGAAGCCAGTTTCATAGAACTAACCATTGGAAGGTTAGTTTAAGTTCTAAAGAAGAAATTTCTATAATATTCCTGGCAAAGAGTCAACTGCTTTGTGCTATTGGAAAGATAGTGATGGGGGCACTTACAGGATAGCTTGTTCTACTGTTAGCTCAGTCATTAATCATTCTTCTTTCTTGTTATTGTTGTTAGGTGCTGTCAAGTTGGTGTCCGACTCATAGCTACCTTATGTACAACAGGCAAAACACTATTGTCAGTGATTCTCTGTTATTCATAGTGTTTTCAATGGTGGATTGATTTTGGGGAGTGGGTTGCCGTGTCCTTCTCCCAAGCCTACAGCACCTGGTGTTCCCAGGCGGTCTCCCATCTAAGTACTAACCAGGCCTGACCCTGCTTAGCTTCCGAGATCTGACGGGATCAGATGCCACAGGGCTACGGCTGCAGGCATTCGTCTTTTTAATAAAGTCAAAATTGATCATCTTGTTACATCAGCCGAGAACTGCTCAAGTTCTGTTAGAAATAACATCTAAGGATTTCTCATGATCTCTTTTGTCTAAGAATGTTTTGGAACATGGAGATCTTGATACATCAGTATTTAAAAATCAAGACTAGAATTTGCCTTTTCAGAATAGCATATAACCTGACTGTAGACCTGGAGCCTCCAGCTGTAGCAGTGTGGTGTCTGATCGTCAGATCTTGGAAGCTAAGCAGGACTGGGCCTGGTTAGTACTTGGATGGGAGACCACCTGGGAACACCAGGTACTGTAAGCTTGAGAGGAGGACCTGGCAACCCATTTCCAAAAATATTAATCAGTCATTGAAAACCCTTGAATAGCAGAGAAGCATTAACAATAATGTTTCATCTGTTGTACAGAGGGTCACTGTGAGTCAGACACCAACTCAAAGGCACCTAACAACAACAACAGCAACAACAGACATGGAGGACCTAAGCCAGATGATACAACTACATTATGTTGACATTGATGAGGGATCAGCATGCCATCTACCTACTTATTCATTCATTAATATTTATTGAGGTTTTAATAGATACCAGAACTCTTTTAGATTGTGGTAATAAAATAGGAAGTGAAATCCAAGGTTTGATTGTTTAACTTCCACATATTTGTGAGTTTGCTAGAATTTTTTTCCTCATATTAATTTCTAGTTTCATGCTATTATGATTGGAAAACATACTCAATATAATTTCAATCCTCTTCTATTTAACCCTTATTTTTTTTTTGGTATAACATGATCTATCCAAGATGCTCTGTGTCCATTTGAGAAGACTGCATATCATGTTGTCGTTTGATGAATGTTCTGTGTATGTCTGTTAGGTCGATTTCCTCTAAAGTGTATTTTGAGTTCAATAAGATTTTCTATCTAGATGATCTGTTCATTGTTGAAAGTACAGTATTGAATCTCCTATTATTATCATATTGCAGTCTATTTCTCCCTTCAGATAATCATGTATATGTATATATGTTGTTGTCATATGGTGCTGTTGAGTTGCGTTCTGACTTATAGTGACCCTATGTACAGCAGAATGAAACACTCTCCAATTCTGTGCCAGGCACATGATCTTACCTATGCTCAAGCCCATTGTCGCAGACACTGTGCTAATCCATCTAGTTGAGGGTTTTGCTTTTTTTGTTGACCTGCCACTCTCCCAAACATGATGTCCTTCTCCAGGTACTGGTCCCTCCTGACTACATGTCCAAACTATGTAAGATACAGTCTAGCCATCCTTGCTTCCACGGAGCATTCTGGTTGCACTTCTTTTAAGACAGATTTTCTAGGACAGATCTTCTAGGATAGATACACACATGCACACACACACACACACTCTCTCTCTCTCTCTCTCTCTCTCTCTCTATGTATATATATATATATATATATATATATATATATATATATCTCAATGTAAATATATATAACATGTATATATATGTAGATATATGTAGATATATATAAAATACCCAATGTTAGATGCATATGTATTGATAATTGTCATGCTCTTCTGATTCACCAGCCAATTTATTAGTAGGTACATGTTTGCTTCTTTCTACAGTTTTTGAGTTAGTCTCTTTGATATAAAAATAGTTTCTGGTTTTTTATTTGTATTTGCATAAAGTGTCTTTTCAATCCTTTCACTTTGAATATATTTGCATCCTATTTGTAAAGTAAGTCTTTTGTAGACAGCATTTTTTTGGTTCTTATTTGTAAACTCACATGACCTTTGATTGGAGAATTTGATCCATTTACATTCCAAATAATTATTTATGGATAAGGACTTTTATTGCCATTTTGGAGCTTGTTTTCTGTTTGTAGATCCTTTGTTTCTCTTTTCCTTTTATCAAACGTTTGTGGTTTGATGTTTTTCTGTAGTTTTGTCTTTTCAAGCCTTCATTTTAATATTTTATGCCAGAACTATAGAGTTTATTTTGTGGTTACCATGAAGATTACATAAAACATCTTATACTTAGAGCAGGCTATTTCAAGATGATAATAACTTAACTTTAATTGTATATACATTCTAAGTTTTAACATTCTCCTCCACATTTTATGATTTTGATGTCAAAGTTAACATATTTTTATAATTTCTATTCCTTAATAATTTGTTGTGGGTATTTTTTAATGTGTTTTCTTTTGACTCTTACATTAGAGATAAGTTGCCTTATACTCCACCATTACTGTAAAGAGTACCCTCAATATGATTATTTATCATTTATTCTATGTTTTATGTTATTAATTATCTATCCTTTTTTCAGCTTAAAAAACTCCTTTTAGCATTTTTTATAAGGCAGACCTAGTGGTGATGAATTCTTAGTTTTTGTCTAGAAAAATTTTTACTTCTCATGATTTTACTTCTTATTTATTTATTTATTTATTTATTTATTAGGAGGTTGAACACAGGGCCTTGCACATGCTAGGCAAGTGCTCTACCACTAAGCTGCACTCTCAACCCATTTTTTATTTTTTAACTTGAGACAGGGACTCACTAAGTTATGCATGCTGCCTCTGGCTGTGAATTGGCAGCTGCCTACCTCAGCTGCCTGAGTAGCCTGAACTAATATGTACATTGCAGCACCTAGCTTTACTTTTCCCTCATTTTGTGGCAACAGTATTCTAAGTGAAACATGGTTGGTTAGCATTTTTTCTTCAATACTTTGAATAGATTATCTTACTTCCTCCTGAATTTCATAGTTTCTGCTGAGAAATTTGCTAATAGCTATTAATATCCCTTTGTGTGATATGTCTCTTATCTCTTGCTGTTTTCAGAACTCTTTCTTTGCCTTTGATTTTTGATAGTTTGATTATGATGTGTCTTGGTTAAGTCCTCTTTGGGTTAAAGTTTATTGTTGTTGTTATTAGGTACCCTCAAGTTGGTATCCAACTCATAGCAACTCTACATACAACAGGCAAAACACTATTGTCAGTGCTTCTCTACTGTTCATAGGGTTTTCAATGGCGGATTGATTTCTGGGAATGAGTTGCCATGCCCTTCTCCCAAGCCTACAGTATCTGGTGTTCCCAGACGGTCTCCCACCCAATTACTAACCAGGCCCAACCCTGCTTAGCTTCCGAGATCTGATGGGATCAGATACCACATGGCTACAGCTGCAGGCCCTAGAGTTTGTTGTTGTTATTGTTGTTGTTGTTGTTAGGTGCTGTAGAGTCGCATCCGACTCATAGCAACCCTTATAGGGTTTTCAATGGCTGATTGTTTCGGGATTACCTCAGGAGTGAGTTGCCATGTCCTTCTCTCATTTCTGCAGTGCTGGGAATTGAACTCGGGACCTCAGAGACTGCAGAGTGGTGCTCTACCAAGTGAGCTAAATCCCAGCCCCTGGAGACCTCTAAATTTCCTGTACCTTGTTATTGACATCTTTCCCCAGATTAGGAAGACTTTCAGCCATTATTTCCTTAACATGCTTTCTGTTCCTATTCCTTCTGAAAATCCTATTAAGGATTAATTCTCTTGAAAATGTCTCATAATTATCATAGTTATTTTTCATTCTTCTTTAACTTTGCTCTTCTGATTGGATCATTGCAAATTTCCAAATGAAATTTTCAGTTCAGTTATTGTATTCTTTAACTGTAGGATTTCTATTTGTTTTTTGAAAATACTACTGTCTTTTTCAAACTTATCACTTTGATCATGAAATGTTTTCCAAATTTCTTCTATTTTTCTACCTTTATTTTCTTATAGTTTTCCTAATATTTTTAAGAGAGTTACTTTGAAGTTTTTGCCAGTCATTTTGTGAAAGTCTCTTTCTTTAGGGTGTATTAGACTAAAAATAGCTGTGACCAGAGAGAAGAAATTTTGTAGTGGGCCTCAGTGATGTTGACATATTTCTGCTTTGGTCCAAGCTGAGTCTATTGTATTGTCCACAAGGTCTCCTTATGGACCCACAATGTAAATCCCATTTTCTTAGTTGTATCATATTTCTCTAATGCACTGTAATATTTTGTGTCCTTGAATTTGTGTCTACTCATTTGAGGAAGCAGTGACCTTTTTCTGGTCTGTGCAGATGGAGAAGTTTGTTATTTTGTTTGTTTGTTTTTGCAAGAATTGTTGCGGTTACATGCCATCAAGTGAGTATCCGACTCATAGTGACCCTACATACAATAGGCAAAAAACTACTGTTACTGCTTCTCTGTTTGTCATAGGGTTTTCAATGGTAGATTGTTTTTGGGAGTGGTTTGCCCGGTCTTTCTCCTAAGCCTACAGCACCTGGTGTTACCAGGTGGTCTCCCATCCAAGTACTAACCATGCCTAATCCTACTTGACTTCCAAGATATGACGGGATTTGATGCCACAGTGGTAAGCTGCACGCTTGCAAGAATAGATTGGATCATGCTTGGATTTTGCATGATCCAGCTGGCATCACCCTTGAGCAAACATCTTACTGTTAAGTTCTATATTTGAGTCTGTGTTCTATGGTTGAATAGAGATGCTATCTGTACCCCGTTGTTCGGTAAAGTCACTGGCTGGATTCTGCAATCATGTGGAGCTGCTGATTTGGCTCTGATCATCTCTCATTGTGCAGGGTTGTAGGTTAGAGTACCTGATGAGGAGCATACCTATTTGGAATCTGTATTTGGGCAGGGCCACAATCTGGGTTCTGAGCCTGGGAAACGCTGCTGTGGTTGCTGCTGGACCACTCAGAATGGGCAGAGCCAGAGGCTATGCTCCTCAGATATGCACAATCTCAGGCTCACCCCCTTCCCAGGGCTGAGGCCAAGGCCCAGACTGGACTTAAAAGCTGAATTTCATCACTTCTCAACCACTAGAGTTGGGGAGGACAGATGCTTTTCTCTGTAGATGGGCAGGAGCATAGGCTATCTTTTCAACCTAGAGAATACTTACATAGAGCACTGACTCCAGAGTGGGGGTGGGATCAGTTTGTAGGTTGTTTGTGCCTAGCAAGGCCAGATGCTTCCCTTCAAAGATATTTATGGAAATGAGGATGCTTCTCAGCCTGGAGAAGCCTTATGCAAAGCACTGAGGTTGTCATGGGATTGAATAGGTCTACATGCTGCCCTCCACATATATGCAGACATGTGCACTTTCCTGCCCATTGGAGGGATCCACACCAAGGCTGAGTGGGAAGTTGGCTAGGCATTCAGTCAACAGCCCTGCTGACCATGCTTCCTGCAGGATAATGCTATTGAGTCATCCTTCTGGATGGAGCCTCCATTAGCCAGAATGCATAGCCATCAAGATCTGGCTACTGGTCACTGTGAGACCCCACCTCTCCCCTTTTCTTTGTTTCTAAGTGAGCCCCAGTAGCCCTGCCAATGCCTGCAATGTTCCTCAGGGACTGTGGCATAAGTGATCCTCCTGCAAAGTATCCCAGAATGCTGGGGATGCTGAGTGTTCACCTACAGCTCTCTTTTCTCACTGTGGGAACTGTTGTTGTTAAGTGCTGTCCAGTTGGTTTCCAACTCATAGCAACCCAATAGAAGAAACACTGTTGTCAGTGTTTCTCTGTTATTTACAGGGTTTTCAATGGTGGATTGATTTTTGGGAGTGGGTTGCTTGATCCTTCTCCCAAGCCTACAGCATCTGGTGTTCCCAGGCAGTCTTCGATACAAGTACTAAACAGGCTGGACCCTGCTTAGCTTTTGAGATCTGACAGGATTGGACGCCACAGTGCTACAGCTACATGCATAAGAACTGTGGGTCTAGGAAAATTCTCTCTGTAGTGCTGTGCCTGCTTGGGAGAGGGAAGACATGGTGAAAGTAGTCATTCCTCTGACCTTCTAGTGGAGATTTTTCTCACTTCTGTGGCCTTCAAGGGTGTCTCAGCTTCACTCTGCGATATTCCAGAATGTATTCTTGTCTGTGGATAGCTGTTTGTTAGATTCCTCTTGGGGGACTTGGGCATGGAAACCCCTATTCTACTGTCCTGCTGCTAGTGCTCTTTTTATTTTGTTTTTGAGAGATAACAATATTTAAAGCACTTAGTCACTGTTCATTTCTTCTGAGTTCATATGCCTTTTATTTTTTTTTTAAATCAGTTGATCATAAATACATGGGAAATAAGAAGAAAAAAGAAACAAAGCCAATAGAAACAAAAGCTCAGGCTGAAATGAGACCTGGTGCCTCTGCCACTCACAGAAATGAGGCCATCAAGCAACATGCTGTACCAGAAGTCTCCCCTCAAATTAAGGTAGGAGGGCCGGAGTCTGTAGAGCAAGCTAAGTCATTATCAAAGCGTTCTGTAGTTCCTATCCTTGTTATTCTCCGTATTTGGGCCTTCTGTTCTTTATCTCACAGTATGCAAGTAAGAAAAACAAGGGGAGAATATGAGAAGTATGTCTGGGTTACAACAAAAAAATTGGCTCAAATTCATCAGTTTAAATACCTTTGGAGCTTCCAATCTCTGCCATGCCCTGGACTTATTAACACATTACAATAAGTTAGATTTTATTATAAGAAAACTCTGAGGTGGACAGTTGTTTGCAGGAAGTATATTTTTAGACTGCTTTCAGGGTTAATGTCTATGATATACAAATACAATAGGAGGACTGTGGGGAGATTTCAAGTTCAATGATGCAATTGCAACAAAGGCCTCTCAGCCCATCGCACAGGGAATTTGGGAGTGAAGATGTCCCCTCAGGGTGGTCATAATTTGGATAGAGGAGAGAAAACCTGCTGAGGCCTGCACTGACCAAGGTTAGGTGGCTCTCTTTAGGTGAGAGAGTAAAGCTTGGAGAGAGACTCAGCTTCTGTGAGAATGGTTACCTTAGCATGAGGGAGAAGCCTACAGGCAGTATCTGAGAACCCTGACACAAAATCCACCAAAACATGCAATTTCATCTCCTGTGAAGTAGGCATTGTGGCATTTTACAGATGTGTAGGCTATAGAAACTTGTTATATGTACTCCATTCTCTCTAGAACAGCCACTGCTGTGCTTAGCACAGAAATTTCTAGTTGTCAGAGAAACATATCCAAATATAAGTGCTACATTTCAGTCATCAGTAAGGAAAATATACATTATGTGCCATGAAAGATTCAAAAGAAATTTACCTGGAACCAAAGATAAGAGATTTTTGCAGTGGATCTCAGGAAGTTGACATTTTCCTGCATTGGTTCACATTGAATCTGTGGCACAGTCCCTCAGGTATCCTTGTGGACCTACATTCCAGGTCCCATCAGAGTTCCAGTTCAGAAACAGTTACACTTGGTCTTGGATGCCTCATGTTTTTCCTGTATTTCCCTTTAGTTCTGGATAGATAGCAAATTACCTTTTAAAAGTCATACTGCTTCTAAAAAAGACAAAAAATAAGTCTTGTGTCTCCATTAATTTAGAAAAACAGAAAACACAAAGATGAAAACAAAATGACTTCTAATCTTATTATATAGAGAAAAGCATATTTAACATTGGTAAATATCCCTCTAGTGTGTTTGTGTGTCTTATTTGTTTATTTATCCAAAAAGAAACACACTGTTTAGGACTTTGTTGTTGGTGGTGTTAGGTGCCGTGGAGTCCGTATCTGACTCATAGCAACCCTATATACAACAGACGAAACACTATTGTCAATGCTTCTCTGCTGTTCATAGGGTTTTCAATGGTGGATTGATTTTTGGGAGTGGGTTGCAAGGTCCATCTCCCAAGCCTACAGCACCTGATGTTCCCAGGTGATCTCCCATCCAAGTATTAACCAGGCCCGACCCTGCTTAGCTTCCGAGATCTGACGGGATCCAATGCCACAAGGCTACAGCTGCAGACGTTTAGGACCTTATCCTTTATTAAATCAATTATAACAGTTTGCCATGTTGTTTTTATAAAGAATTTTTAATATTTGCATAGTTATCTATCAGCTGTAGTCACTTTATTTAACCAAATCACTTTTATGGTATTTCAATTACTTTAATTATTTATGATTGCAAATAACAAGATATCAATTTTAATGTAAACCTTAGTGTATAACTCATTATTTCTGAGGGTAAATTCATAAAAGTTTCAGTGTCCATTTTAATTCTACCTTTAATTCATTTTCTGGATCTCTTCCTTAGGTTCCTCTCTATACTCATTTTTAGCTTAATCTGTACTATTATTATGCACAGGAATATCCTTAGGAATTTAAGGTGTGTTATGCAGGCCACTGAGTTCCCTAATTTTAATGCTAGAGGAAAAGGAAAACAGAACAATATAGGATGGGAAAGAAGGCTATTATTGCTCTAATGGAATCAATAAAAGGAGACAGGATCAGATTTATCCCTTGCCTTAGCAATGTTTCAGAGATCTGATGCACTCTTTACATATATTAGAGAGCCAAGCAAGGATTCTGATTCAGGAGGTCTGTATTCAAAACCTGTTATATTACCTCATCTGAACACAAGGCTTGAAATATTCCTCTTGTATTCTTTTCTGTCTAGATAATTCCAAGTTGCACATCTCTTCCTAACCTGTCTATATCTTCCCCTTTGATTCCACCTGTCTTTGCCTGGTTTCCTGAAGTTTAACACCAAGTAAAGAAGGATTATCTCAATAGTACCTTCTTTACTCACAACTAATGTCTGTCTTTCTTCTGCTGTTTTCAGCCTGGGCAGAAGCAGAGGATGGCACAGCAGGACTCCACCAGAGAACATTTGCAGAAAGGCCCAATGACAGTCATGGTGCTGAAAGCAATGAAGCCTTTCGAGTTTCAGACAGCAGAAGGGAAGCAGGAGATGTTTCATGCTACGGTGGCTACGGAGACAGAATTCTTTTTCCTAAAAGTTTTTAATACACAGCTTAAAGATAAATTCATCCCAAAGAGAATAATTATAATATCAAAATACTATTGGCACAGTGGTTTCCTGGAAGTGAATAGTTCCTCGCTTGTGTGTGATGCTGCATCTGACCAGAAGGTCAATGTCCCAAAGCACATTATCAGGAAAGCTGGTGAAACTCCTAAGATAAATAAACTTCAAGCTCAGCCTCCGGGAACAATTGTGAATGGGGTGTATGTAATCCAGAAGGTAAGTTCCTACATATTATTTTCATTAGCTAGTAAGAATAACAAAATCTCTACTCTGAGCTTTAAAAGGACTTCAGAAATTATTTATTTCAAAGTTTTTATTCATAGACAAAATCTAAAACAAATAAACCCAAAGTACTAAAGAGTTTGAGAGTTATCATGTGCCAAAATTCATATACAACTCCCTCCCAGAGTGATTTTATTCTCAAGAGGTTGTCACAATCCTGTTTCAATTTCTTTTTATCCTTGTAGTCTCTGAAAAAGGACTATAATAACTTTTATCCTGTGTTATTTTTGTGCTCTATTATGTACCATCTGTATTTTAAATGACTATTGTTATGAATGCAAAATAACTGTAGTTGGAAACAAGCCTGATTAATTGACCTAGAAGACTAATAAGTAAGGGAGGATTAAAGAACTGTGATTAAATGGAGAAAATAGAAGTGTTAGTACATGGAGACTTACTAGAAATGACAAACCATTTACTATGATGGCAATGAGTCTCAGGGAACTAGCCTGTGTGACCATACTTTCTGGTCTAGGGCAGGACTTGAAGAACCACAGAGAGGGAACCTGCTGACTCTGTAGGAGGGCTGTAGGATGACTTCCACTGTCCCCAGTGAGCTACAGAGGAGTTGATAGGAGGAATCCTTCCTCCTGGAAAATTCAAGCATACACAAAATGACCTTATATACCTTATATAGGAAAGCCAAGCCCTTTGTCTCAGTTTTGAGCCTTTTATCTGCCTGACCATCCGCTAATGTATATTCAATTAGCCCATAAAATTAAACCTCAGATACTGTCAGTCTTCTAGGTACCTGATCACCTTTCTGTTCTTTCTTGATCTAGACTTGATTGTGAATGATTTCTTGTCCTCTATTCCATACCCTTATTTCAGTTGTTTACTAGATCTTGAATCATTGGCTCATGTCTCTCTTGGACTTGTTTTAATGATCTTCCTTTAATCCAAGGGACTTCTTTTCCCCTGACTGTCTTAGCTACTGGCACTGGAAAAGCCCCTTCTTCTCCATCCACTGGTCGTTTCCTCTGTGGGCCATCCAGGCCAACCACAGACAGGGAGCTTGGGAGCAGAAAGGCAGATACAGAGGCAACATGCTATCAGTAAGACACATCTGTCTCTTTTTCTGAGTTTTCTAGTGTCTGTTAGATATAAACTTCTTAGTTTTGAAGTTGGAGTTTCTCTTTCTACTTTTTGGAGGCTACTTCTGCATATCTGGTATCTGATTGATGTGGCATTTCTTAATCAGCCTATCAGAGATCAGGTATTGTTCCTCTTTTACAGAAAAAAGAACAAAGGGATAGTGTTTTATTTTACCTAAATGACAATACGGGGAGTATGGAAGCATTGAAACTTGGAAATCAAGATGAAATAAATTGTGAAGAAGGTGATAAGCTTAGACTTACCTTCTTTGAGCTGTCAAAAACTGGAGAAAAACTACAACTGATATCTGGAGTTCATAGCCATGTTCAGGTAGGAATTGCATGGAGGGAAGTCAGCTATCTAAGGAGATAATTTTTTTTTCTGTCAGAAAGCTGAACAGGTGCTACTGAACAGGATATGGTATGGAGGACTCTGATACCTGCATTTCACAGAACTGAGGAACATTTTTAGAAAATACACATTCTGCATACACAGTTGCAGTTGCCTCATACACAGTGTCTCGATAACACTATGAGTCTAAGACAGAAAATTTTCTCAGAGTTGCATAAATCACTGTGACAAATATAGATAAAAGTAAACACAGACCATAGGCACTGGATGGAAGACACATTACTGAGTCAATCCAACCACCACTCCATCTACCATAGTCCAGAGCAATTTGGTCAGTGTAACCTTCAACTTCTGGTATGTCATTGCACCTTCATACTCATTCTACTGTTCCTGCTTTGCTCTTTTCCCCATGACTCAGCATTCCCCGTGACTGCTACCTCTCTTTGTAAGAGTTGGGGGAGACTTGAGAAATCTGCAAACATGCTCTTGTTAAGCAAGAATGTATGTCTTAGAACACATATAGTTCTTGAGAGTGATCCAAGAGAGAATAAGGTATTAGGTGGAAGAAAAGGAGATAGTATGGAAAGAGGGTGTACTTCAGAATATGGTCACTGTAAGCTGAGCAAAAGTAACTGATTGGCTGCATCTCAGTTTATGTATTTTTTATTCACCCAGGTTATAAAGTCAAAAAAAAAGGCACCTCAAAAATGAAATGAAAAGGATGAACTGAAATCAATTTATCTACACAGCATTTATTGAAGAATGCATGATACAGCTTCTTTAAGCAGATTGTGAGTTACCTATGATCAGCAATTCACTGGCTCCTCTTACCACCAAATTACTCAGGAGAGGATAATTGTTGGACAAACAAGTCTAAAATATCAACATATTATCACAATAAAAGTAAATTTCTCATTTGCTAAAGTCCTTGTTTTGTTAGAAAGAAGATTCTGCTCCACATAAATATTAGAAATGTGGTAGTTGTTCAGTAATATTTGTTGAATGAATAAAATTAGTAATGAAAAATGTTCATTGTACTTAGTTGTGTAAGTCAATATAAACTAAATATTTAAATAACCAGGCATAAATACCATCTAACTCAGCCTATATTCTCACAGACAGCTTTCAGCAAAAATTGTGGGACACAAAGAAAAAAGTAAACAAAAGAAACATGATCAAGAGGAAAATCAGTCACAAGAACCAAAATCAAATCAGATACAGATGTCAGATCTATCATAGTATTTAAAAAAGATGAACAGCAGGCATCATCATATGGATAATTTCAAATTCAAAATGGAAACTATACCAGGCGTGGTGGCACACGCCTGTAATCCCAGTGGTTTAGGAGGTGGAGGCAGGAGGATTGCAAGCTCGAGCCCAGAGGCAATCTGTGTAACTTAGTGAGACCCTGTTTCAAAAAGTAAAAAGATGGGCTGGGGGTGCAGCTCAGTGGTCCCACACTTGCAGAGCATGCAAGCATGAGGCCCTGGGTTCAACCCCCAGTACCAGTACTGAAAAAAAAAAAAAAAGAAACTATGATAAAGAGTGAAATGTAAATGCTAAAAATGAAAAAAAAATTACAGAACTTGAAATACTTTCAACAGGATTATTAGCAAGATTTACAGAGTACAGGAAGAAATCAATAAACTGAATATAGGTCAATGAAAGTTACTCAAAGTGGAACCCAAAGAGAAAAAAAAGTGAAAATTAAATGACATGTTTCAGCATAAAAGTGACATGTGCTAATATCAGAGGGCTTAAAACATCTCTATTTGGCATCTCAGAAAGAGAACAGACAGAGAATAGGATGTAATGAATATTTAAAAAGACATGAAAGCCAAAGAATATTCAAAACTAATAACAAACACTATCATAACCACAGGTCCAAGAATCTCAGAGAACACCAACCTGAATAAGAATTATTATTAGTAGTAATAATAATAATGCATAGTAGTAATAATAATAAACCATGCACATGCACCTAGGTGAATCGTATTCAACTTCTAAGAGGCAAACATAAAACAAAATTATTGAAGGCAGTCAGATAAAAAAGTCACATATACACCCATTCAGATGTAAAATATAACAGACTTCTTGTCAAACTATGAAAGCCAGGAGACTGGACTATCATCTTACAATTCTAACTGAAAAAGTCAACTGTAGAAGCAGGATTCTAATCCAAGTAAAGGTGTATAAACGAAGAAGAAAATAAATTTCCGGACAAACACAATAAATCAATGTATTTATAGTAGAACTGAACTGAAAGGAAATGCTAAAAGTGTCTTAGGCAAATGAAGGTAATGTCACAGAAAAATTTGCATCTATACAAAAGAAGTACACTGAAAACTGGCATAAATAAAGGTAAATATAACAATTTATTTTTGTTATTTTTAAGTGCCCTAAAAGGAAATTAATATTCAAAAACAAGGGCTTCAATTTCTATGCATATGTATATATTAAGTTATGCAGGCCATAGGTCTCTGCCAAAGCTGCTTAGATCTGCACTAACTACAGCAGCCACAGACAATATATAAATAAATGAGCATTTCTGTGTCCCAATAAAACTATTTACAGGCACTAAAATTTGAAATGCATATAATTTTCATTTGTCACACAATATTATCTTTTTGATTTTTCCAAACATTTAAAAAATGTAAAAAATATTATTAGGTTGTCACAGGCTCTACACAAAAACAGGCAATGGACCAGATTTGGTCCATGGGTCATAGTTTTTCAATTCCTGGTCTCATGCTAAAATAGTAGCAATGTATTATTTGTCTGCAGAATAGTTAAAAGTAAAATATTGGGCAAATATAGTACAAAATATGAAAGGGAGGAATTAAGAGCATACTTTTTCAAGTCCTTGTACAAAATGTGAAGCAGCATAATATTATTTGATAGTGGACCCTGTATAATTAGAGATATATATTCTGAACCCTAGGGCAATAACTAAAAAGTGATAGAAATAATAAAGCGACTTTGTGACATTGAAGAAAGGGTAGGCAAAAGAGTCCCTCACATACACAGTCTATTCATTTCCTACCAAAGTACAAACACAAAGCAATAGAGAAAGGAAAATTTTTCTACAAATAGTACTGGAACAATTTGATATTTATGTTAAAAAATAATGAATCTGATCCATACCTCACTCTCTATACACAATTAACTGAAAAAAGATCATTGGCTTCAATGTAAAAAATGTAAAATATAAAACTTCAGAAGAAACACAAGACAAAGTCTCTGACCCTGGTTTAGGCAAAGATTTCTTATATGTGGCACAACAACTATAATTTACACACAAGATATATTTTTAATAATTTAAACTTTAGAAAAATGAACTACTCTTCAAAGAATACCATTAAGAACATTGAAAGGCAAGCCATAGATTGGTACTGGATTTTTGCTAGCCACATACCTGCTAGAGACCTTGTATCAAGAATTTGTAAAGAACTTTCTAAAAGTGGTGATATAAGAATAAACAACTAAATTCTTAATGAAGAAAAAATGATACATGGTTGGAAAATAAGCATGTAAAAAGATACTCAACATAATTCAGCACTAGGGAAATATAAGTTAAAATTATAGTGAGACACTACTATCCACTTATTAGAATAGTTAAAATTTAAATAGATTGAGCCTGCAGCCATAGCCCTGTGGCATTCGATCCCATCAGATCTTGGAAGCGAAGCAGGGTCGGGCCTGGTTAGTACCTGGAAGGGGAGACCGCCTGGGAACACCAGAAGCTGTAGGCTTGGGAGAAGACCTGGCAATCCCCTCCCAAAAATCAATCTGCCATTGAAAACCCTATGCACAGCAGAGAAGCACTGACAATAGTGTTTCCCCTGTTGTACAGAGGGTCTCTATGAGTCAGATACCGACTCGACGACACCTAACAACAACGACAACAACAAATAGATTGATCATTCCAAGTCTGACAAGACTGTGGAGGAACTGGAATCTTCATACAATTCAGTGGGAATCTCAACTGGTATGACCTCTTTGCATAACAGTTTTAAAAAATTTAACATACATCTGCAGTGCTAAGGTCTGAGAAAGATGAAGAATTGAAACTCACTTATTGCTGGAGGAAATGGAAAATGTTAGAATTACCTTAGAAAATTGGCAATTCCTTATAAATGTAAACATGCACTTACCACATGACCCAGAATCTTTACACACTTGATATGGTAATGTATGTTTATATAAAACTCTGCATGTGAATATTTATGGAAGTTTTATTTGTACTTATATAAAAACTTTAAACAGCTCATTGACACTCACTCGGGCAATGGATAAACAAACTTTGGGTGATGCACACAATTGAACTCTACTCAACAATAAAAAGGAATAAACAACTGACAAACACAACTACATGGATGAATCTTGTTTTGTTTTGTTTTGTTTGTAGTGCTGGGAGTTCAACCCAGGGCCTTGGGGATGCGAGGCAAGCATTCTACTACTGAGAGGTACATCTCTATTCCTTGCTTTTCTGAGGCACGGTTTTATTACGTAGCTCAGGCTGGCCTCAAACTCTTAATCCTCATGCTCAGTCTCCCAAGTGGTGGGACTACAGGTTTGGGCCACTATGCCTGACTCATGGATGAATCCTAAGTGCAATTTATTAAGTGAAATAAACCAGATTAAAATTCTACATAACAGGGGGAGAGGATAGTCTCAATGTAAACAATGCAACTTTATGAATTGTTGTTGTTGTTAGGTGCCGTCGAGTCGGTATCCAACTCATAGCGACCCTCATAGGGTTTTCAATAGCTGACTGTTTCGGGATTGCCTTGGGAGTGGGTTGCTAGGTCCTTCTCCCATTATTGTGGTGCAGGGAATCAAACTCTGGACCTCAGAGACTGCAGCGCAGCGCTCTACCAACTGAGCTAAATCCCAACCCCAACTTTATGAATACACTGGAAAAATAGGGGAATATAACCCAAATGCATTTGAGTTTTACTACATATTAGTCAAAATTCTCTATAAACCTTGTAAGTTGATAAAAGTGTAATCAAAAGTGATGTAATAGTTGCATAATGGAAAAAACCAATGCTGCATTACTCTGTACCCCACTGTCATTAACCAATAAAGAGAAAAAAATTCTACATATGATTTAATTCCATTTTATGGTGTTCTGGAAAAGGCTAAGTACAAATAAAAAGTAGTTTAGTGGTTGGAAGGAGTTTGGAGTTAAGAATGACAACAAAGTATGGTGAAGAAAACTTTTGTTGGGCTAGGCAACTTTTTATCTTGATTTGTGTGGCAGTTACATGATGGCATGCATGTGTAAAAACTCACAGAAATTTCCATTATTTATAGTGGATATAACTGTATGCATTTTATACCATAATAAACATAGCATGTTTACAGCCATACCACCCTGCAGGACTGGGCCTGGTTTGTCCTTGGATGGGGGACCACCTGGGAATACTGTGTGCAATAGGCTTGGGAGTACGACCCAGCAGCCCACTCCTGAAACAACCAGCCATTGAAAACCCTGTGAATAGCAGAGAGGCACTGACAATAGTGCCATTCATGGCACAATGTATGGTAGTATTTTGTTCTCTTGTACATAGGGTCACTATAAATTGGACTCAATGGCTCCTAATAACAACAACAAAACAGATAATATGCATCAAGTTGGAAGATAGAATTATGGTATTTGTAGTATTCATTAGGTTGGACTTTTTAAAACTCTCTGAAATAAGTATTTATTACTTTATAATAAGTAAGATGAAACTTAGTAAAAAGACTCACAAAGACTATATCAGGGATTTTAAAAAGATGAATATTTCTTATTCATGAGGTTACTACTGTCCAGTGTTTGTGAATGTGCCAATAATATTATTAAAAACAATATCTTCAAAGGTATTAGTTGGGACATCAATTTTTAGGTTTACAAATATTGTTCATATTCTTAACCTTGAAATTCTTATAGTAATTTTTTTCCCATATTGTTAAGTTGAACCAAGTGCCTTACATAGTCTAGGTGAATGCTCCAACTCTGAGACACACCTATCCCACTTTTTTTTTTTTTTTTTTGAGGCAGTCTTGCTAAAGTGTACAGGCTATCATTAGTCTCGAGCTTGCAATCCTCCTCTCTTACCCTCCTGAGTCATTGGGATTACAGGCAGGAGCCACAGCAGGTGGCCATTTACTGTAGCTTAATCCAGATATGTTAATTGATTGTGTATGTATGTGTGTGTGTGGTGCTGGGGATAGAACCCAGGACTTACTCATGCTAAGCATGTATTCTACCACTGAGTCATACCATCAGCCTCTCAACATTGCTTTAAATTAACAACAATTTAAAAGAATTAAAAGATCAATATTGAAATAATAGTTAAATAAAACATGATAAATATTATTAAGATAGCTTGAATTAGGAGTTTGATTAACATGATCTGGTAACAATGCTTAAGGCACTATTAAATAAGAGACACAAATTACAAACAGTAGTTACAATGGCTTTCTTAATTGTTTAAATGGTAGCTGACTGCTAAGCAGTTGCATCACTTAGTGGCCATACCAGGGGTAACTATTACATTAGTTCTATTATTAGCTTTATTCTAACAAATGAAGAAACTGAGGTCTATTCATCATCATATTCTGAAACACCAGAGATCTTCACAAAGGTATTTCTCTACCTCCTTCCCCCCCCCCCGCCCCCCGGTGCTGAGGGTTGAATCCAGGGCCTTGCGCTTGCTTGCTTTGCAAGTGCTGGACCACTGAGTTGCACCCCAGCCCATTTTTTTTTTTTTAGCTTTTGAGACAGGGTCTCGCTAAGTTACACAGACTGCCTCTGGTCTCAAACTTGCGATCCTCCTGCCTCTGCCTCCTGAACCGCTGGGATTACAGGCGTGCGCCACCACGCCCGGCTTCTGCCTCTTTGATACCTTAAAATCACTCATATCACCCGGTCTGTAAGACGTACATGATGACAAATTACCATCTCTGTGAGCTGTTCAGACCTTCAATTTTATCCACACATTTTAAATCTAGCAGGAACTCCAGCTACTCATCTTCTCTATTTTGGTCCCAAGCTCTAATATGTTGTGTGTCACAAGAATTGAAGACAAAGTAGAGTTGTGGTATTAAAGGATGAATCTATGTAAGTGAAACCAGAATCAGAGGCAAAATTTTTCACATAAAGAATCACTTTTTGTTTATCTTATTTAGAGACTATCTTTCATAGTTACAAGTTCAAGAAGAAATCAGCATGATGCTAAAGAAACCAAAACGATATTGGGCAAATCACCTAAATGACTCATTCTTTACTCTTAATCACCATTATCTACATACTCAAGAATAATCAATTATGAACAGTTTACATGATGGAATATGAAGCATTAGAATAGTTATGAATACTAACATCATTTCTATATGAAGTGGTCCTTTTCTTAGGACCTATAATTTACATTTGAATTTGGAGGGATTCTTAGTAATCTGACATCTCAGGGTGAATTTCTCTCCTAACTAGTGAAGTAATACTGTGATTTTGCCCACTTCATTCAATTTTTCTGAACTTCAGTTTTCTCACTGTAGATGAGAAAAGTGGATTCTGTGACTTCTAAAGTTCTTTCAGAATCTAGTTTCCCAAAATGACCAAAATAGTCTTTAAAAAAAATACATGCAAAAGTCTATACATCTGTAGTTATATAAACATGCATATGTACATATGTGCCTGCAGCTGTAGCCCTGTGGCATCTGATCCCGTCAGATCTCAGAAACTAAGCAGGGTCGGGCCTGGTTAGTACCTGGATAGGAGACCGCCTGGGAACACCAGAAGCTGTAGGCTTGGGAAGAGGACCTGGCAACCCCCTCCCAAAAATCAATCTGCCATTGAAAACCCTATGAACAGCAGAGAAGCACTGACAATAGTGTTTCCCCTGTTGTACAGAGGGTCACTATGAGTCAGATACCGACTCGACGGCACCTAACAACAACAACAACAATGTACATATGTGTGCATATAAATATGAAAGTATATACAAACATATGCTATTTGAATAGTATTAGGCAGAGAATATTAAAGTATGTAATGGCATCTAAACCTTACTATAATGTTGCTGCTATTGTTAGGTACTATTGAGTAGTGTCCAACTCATAGCAACCCTCATAAGGTTTTCAATGGCTGATTGTTTCGGGATTGCCTTGGGAGTGGATTGCCATGTCCTTCTCCCATATTTGCAGTGCTGGGAATTGAACCCCGGACCTCAGAGACTGCAGAGAGGTGCTCTACCCACTGAGTTAAATGCCAACACAAAAACCTACTATAATAAAATACACATAATCAGAGAAGAGGCAATCAAAGGTAAAACAATATATTATTATTTCTTGGATCTTCAGCCCCAGGTCATTATGTGAGAAGTTTGAAGCTTCTTTTCCTTAAGTAAGTCAGGCATGAATAGTCTTGGACCTTTAGGACAGTAAACTTCCTCATTCTGCCTCTCATAATTCCTGCCTGACGCCTATGCTAATCCCCCTGATATGTCTACTACAAGTTGGAACAACAGCCTGGATTCTAATCCAAGTTCTACAATTTGCCACCTAAACATCATTAGGAAAGGGATTTTGCCTTTCTGTTCCTTGTTTTTCATGTGTTATAAAGAGAGTAAAAAGGAGAAAACCACCAACATTTTAGAACTAATGTGAAGATTATTGTTGGATACTGCTGAGTAAGGTCCAACTCTTAGTGATCTTATGTACAACAGAACAAAACACTCTCTATGTCAGGGCCCTCACTATGTCAGGGCATCTCTGCTATCCATATGTTTTTTGATGACTAATTGCTTTAGGAGTGGGCTGCTGGGTCCTTCTCCCAAGTCTACAGCACCCTGTATTCCCAGATGGTCTCCCATCCAAGGACTAAACAGGCCCAATGTTGTTTAGCTTCTGAGATCTGATTGGATTGGATACCAGGGTAGTACGGCCGTAGACAATGTAAGATTGTTGTTGTTGTTGTTGTTCTTGTTCTTGTTCTTGTTGTTGTTGTTGTTAGGTGCCATGGAGTCATGTCCAACTCATAATGACCCTCACAGGGATTTCAATCGCTGATTGTTTCGTGATTGCCTTGGGAGTGGATTGCCATGTTCTTGTCCCGTTTTTGTGGTGCTGGGAATTGAACCTGAGACCTCAGAGACTGTAGAGTGGTGCTGTATCAACTGAGCTAAATCCCAGCCCTATGTAAAGATTAGGTGATACAAAATAATCACAAAATACTGGGTGCCAACTATGTAATCAGTAAATATCACAGTAAATTTTTGTTCTAGATATTTGATTCCTGCAATTCAACTCTAAAGAAAATTAATTGTCTTCAGTGTTTGCGTAATATAAGTCTGTTCCTGGGCAAACTTCCCAATGGAGCTATATATCTGGGTTGTGCAGGAACTATGGTGGGAAAACTTCTGAGGTGCTATTGGTACTTGAGTAAATAAATGGAAACAGATGGTTCACATCATACAGGGCTAGAAATTCTGCAAACATACTAATGCCTTCATGTAAATCATCAGAAGGCACTTCATCTGGCAAGCAAAGTACCCAGTTATGTTCCCTCCAGGAGACCAAATGGCAATGCAGCTTCAGCTGGATTTCAGCTTCTTCCTACCATAGAACCTGGTTTCTCTGAGCAGGACACAAACCTGTTCCTTCATGTCCAGGGCCTACTCCTTAAAGTCCACACCCAAAGTATAATGTAAATATCTCTAGAAGCCTGTGTGCCCTACCCTGATCTGCAGATCATAAAGTGCTTGTTTTTAAGTAACTTACAAATAGGTTAGAGAGAGCAATACTTAAGACATGGTATTTATTATTTTTTCAAATTATAGAAGATATGAATACAAAATTTGGAATTTAGAAAATACAAAGAAGTATAAAAAATAAGTAAAAAGCATTTCCAAATCCCCATTCCCTAGAATTAAGAACTGATTTCCATATGTATTGTATTCCAACTGAATACATATGTGTACACAAATATATGTTCATTTTGTTTAGTTTTTGCACTATTTGGGGATTGAACTCAGGGCCTTACACATACTTTGCAAGTGCTCTACCACTGGGCTGCACCCTCCAGCCCATTTTTTATTTTTTAATTTGAGTCAGAGTCTTGCTAAATTACAGAGGCTGCCTCTGGTCTTGAACTTGTGATTCTCCTGCTTGCCACCTCCTGAGTCACTGGGATTATAGTTTACACAAAGATGTATATATTTTTTCTCCACTTGGATTTTATCTCCATAAAGATCATGATCAGTGACTTCCACGTTTTTAGAAGGAGAATTCCAGTGGATTTCCCACATTTGAATCAGGGTTGTGTCTTGGTTTTCTGAGTCTTGATTACCGTAAAGAAGGAAGTGATAAAGATAGACCAGTTGAGAGGCATCTGCTCAGACATTTCTCCCTTTACTCACACTGTCATGAGCCATGGCTCTTTTCTCACCTGTCCTTATCTCCTTTAATGAATTTCTGTTTAGAGTCACCCATCCCCTGAGGTTTGGGACCATGAAATGAGCTACTAACTCCCATGCAGCCTGAGCACAGGAAGAAGAGCAGGAGGTTTGACAAAGCAACCAGAGAGAGGAAGGAACTGGCGTATTCCATGGCAAGTGTTGAGCAGGAGGTTCTCATTGGGCAGAAGGGTGAAAGGAAGGTACACAAAGCACTCTTGGTATAACTGCTCTGAGGGAAAGCTTGACATGTTTGATGGGCCTGACAACTGGGGAGACTTCTGTGTGCCTGTATAGGTCAGCCCTTGTATTTCACTTGTTTATATTGCAACATTTGCATTTTTTTAGTGTTCCATGAAGCACATGTGAATATGTATACTATAGTGACAAAGAACATGGATTTTGGTACCTTTGTATTCTGATTTTCTCGGGACATCCTTGGTAATTTATGGCTATTATGAGCTCTGATGATTACCCTCTGTGGTAGAAAATATTTCCATTTTATAGGTAATGATCCTGAAGTTCTTTGTGATTAAATCTTTAGTCAATTAGAAAATCCCAGAGCCAGAATTTGAAATAAATCTTCCCTAATCAAACCCAAATTCTTATTAAATTATCTCATTTCTTTAATAAATCAACAATTCTCCATTGTTTAGGTTAGGGTATGATAGCTTTGGAAAGTCACCCTGAATATCCTATGCACACTTTGACTAAAAATATCCTTATTTTTTAAAAAATGACACGACAAAATGTTACATATATTAATGGGCAAAGCTTAGTTTTCTTTCCACCTGTTGGTCTCTGTGTAGTAACAGTGAAATTTTCTTTTTTTTCCTTTTTTATTTTTTATTAGAAATTTTTAATGTACATCTTAATGTGTTTCATTTTGACATGCTTTTCATTGTGACAGTTCCATATATGCATTTTGATAAACATTATTCATATAGGTTGCCCCTTACCCTCCCTTGTGCTTCCCCCTCTCCCACCCTTCCCATCTAAGTTTCCCATCTAAGTCTTTTCTATCTTTTACTTAGTATTATTTTTCTATATGTCCTTGGGTTCCAGTTCTGTTTAAGATAGAAACTTTTCCTGTAGTGGTCTTTGTTTTTATCTTCTTAGAACAATTATATGTGATTTCCAGTCCATTTATATTGACATCATTCTTATCTCCCCCCCTCCTTTTATTATGATCTGACCTTTGAATAGGATTTTTCCTTCTGGTAATTTTAAATCAGCTCCCTCATATGAGTGAGAACATGTGTTGTTTCTCTTTCTGATCCTGTGTTCATTCACTCAAAATAATTTTCTCTAATTCCATCCATTTTGCTGCGAATGACCTTATTTCATTTTTCTTGATTGCTGAGTAGTATTACATTGTGTATATATACCATAGTTTTTTTATCCATTCTTCTGTTGAAGGGCACTTTGGTTGATTCCATATCCTTGCTATTGTGAAAAGCACTGAATTGAACATGGAGATGCAGGTGTCTCTGTGGTAGGACGACCCATCTCCCTTTGGGTAATTTCCCAATAGTGTTATAGCTGGGTCATATGGTAGATCTATTTTTAGTTTTTTGAGGTACCTCCATATTGATTTCCACAGTGGTTGGACCAATTTAAAGCTCCACCAACAATGTAAGAGTGTTCCCTTTTCCCTGCAACCTCACCAGCATTTGTTGTTGTTTGTTTTATTGATCTTGGCCATTCTTACTGGTGTAAGGTGAAATCTCAGCATTGTTTTGATTTGTATTTCCCTAATGGCTAGGGATGTTGAGCACTTTTTCATGTATTTCATGGCTTTATGGACCTCTTCATTTGAGAACTGACTACTCAGTTCCTTTGCCCATTTGTGTATTGGATTGTTTGGTTTTGGGGGAGTTTTTTCCTTGAGTTCTTTATAAATTCTAGTAATTAAACCTTTGTCTGATGTACAAAATGCACAGATTTTTTCCCATTCCTTGGGGGTTTCCTTGACTCTGTTAATTGTTTCTTTTGCTGTGCAGAAGCTTTTTAATTTCATGTGATCCCATTTATCTATTCTTGTTGCAATTTCTTGACCAATTAGAGTCCTATTCAGGAAATGCTTTCCCATGCTATATGATGGAGTATATTGCCTATCTTGTCTTCTGTAAGTTTTAAAGTTTCTGGCTTTATGTTGAGATCTTTTATACATTTTGAGTTAACTCTCATGTATATTGAGAGACAGGGGTCAGCTTTCATTTTTCTGCATGTGGATGACCATCTTTACCAGCACCATTTGTTGAAGAGGCTGTCATTTTTCCAGTTTACTTGTGTTGCTCCTTTGTCGAAAATCAGGTGGCTATAGGTGTATTGAGGTATTTCTGGGTCTTCTATTCTGTTCCAGATGTCCTTGGCCCTATTTCTGTGCCAGTACCAAGCTGTTTTTGCAACCACTGCCTTGTAGTAAAGTTTGAAGTCAGGGATTGTGATTCCACCTGCACTCATTTTGCAGCTTAAGAGTGTTTTGGCTATAGATGGTCTTTTGTGGTTCCATATGAATTTTTGGATCTTTTTTTCTATTTCTGTAAAGTCAGCCAGTGGAATTTTAATGGAGATTGCATTAAATCTATAGATTGCTTTTGGTAGGATAGCCATTTTTATAATATTAATTCTCCCTATCCAGGATCAGGGGAGGTCTTTCCATTTTTCAGTGTCCTCTGCTATTTCTTTCTTTAATGTTTTGAAATTTTCCTCGTAGAGATCTGAAGGGTTTTGGTTAGATTGATTCCACGGTATTTAATTTTCTGGTGGGCTATCATGAATGGTAGTTTTCCTGAAATTTCCTTCTCTTCTTGTTTGGAATTTGTGTAAAGAAAAGCTATTGATTTTTTTGTGTTAATTTTGTAGCCTGCAACTTTGCTGAAGGAGTTAATTAGATCCAGAAGTTTTCTGGTTGAGGTTTTGGGGTCTTTCAGGTACAAGATCATATCATCTGCAAATAAGGATAATTTGACGTCTTCCTTGCCAATCTGTATCCCTTTGATTTCTTTCTTTTGTCTGATTGCCCTGGCCAGGACTACAATTACTATGTTAAATAGAATAGGAGAGAGAGGACATCCTTGTCTTGTTCCAGATCTAAGAGGAAATGGTTTCAGTTTTTCTCCTTTTAATATAATGTTTGCTGTAGGTTTGTCATAAATGTCTTTTATGAAATTAAGGTATTTGCCTGTTATACCTATTTTCTCCAGTGTTTTTATCATGAAAAGGTGTTGCACTTTGTTGAAGGCCTTTTCAGCATCAATTGAGATGATCATGTGGTTTTTGTTTGTCAGTTTCTTGATATGTTGGATTACATTAATTTCCATATGTTAAACCAGCCTTGCATCTGTGGTATAAATCCCACTTGGTCATGGTGAATAATCTTTTTCATATGCTGCTGGATTCTGTTTGCCAGAATTGTATTAAATAATTTTGCATCTAGATTCATAAGGTAGATCGTTCTATGATTCTCTATCTTAGATGAATCTTTTCCTGGTTTAGGTTTCAGGGTGATGGTAGCTTCATAGAATGTATTTGGGAGTGTTCCCTCCTTTTCTATTCTTTGGAATAATTTGAGGAAGACAGGTATTATATCCTTTTTAAGAGTTTGGTAAAATTCTGCCATGAATCCATCAGGACCTGGGCTCTTTTTTGTTGGGAGGCTTTTAAGTACCTTTTCTATTTCTGTATATGTAATGGGCTTGTTTAAGTCAGTTATGTCTTCTGGGGCTAGTTTTGGTAGGTCATACATGTTAAAAAATTTGTCCATTTCTTCTGCATTTTCATATTTTTGGGAATATAGTGTCTCTTAGTAATCCCTGACAATTTTCTGTATTTCGTTGGAGTCGGTGGTTATGGATCCATTGTCTTTCATAATCCGTACTATGTTAGATTTTTCCTTTTTCTTTTTGATGAGGTTAAGCAGAGGGGTGTCTATTTTATTAAACTTTTCAAAGAACCAGCTCTTAGTCTTTTTAATTTTTTGAATTATCTCTTTAGATTCTAATTGAGATACTTCTCCCTTTATCTTTGTAATTTCCCTCTGTATGTTCCATTTAGGGTTTTTTTTTTTTGTTGTTGTTGTTGTTGGATTTCTAGTGTCTTAAGCTGTGTCTTGAGGTCATTTATTTGGCCTTTCTTTATTTTATTGATGAAGGCACTTAATGCTATAAACTTCCCTCTTAAAACTGCCTTTGCTGTATCCCATATGTTTTGGTATGATGTGTTTTCATCATCATTTGATTGTAGGAATTTTAAATTCCAATTTGATTTTATCAACAATCCATGGGTCATTCAGTAGTGAATTATTCAGTCTCCATGAGTTTGTAAAGTTTCTGGAATTATTCATGGTCTTGAGCTCCAATTTTATCACATTATGATCTGATAAGGAACATGAAATTATTTCTATTTTCTTGAACTTGTTGAGGGAGTTCTTATGGACTAGCATATGATCTACTTTAGAAAACGTACCATGTTGAGCTGAAAAGAATGTGTATTCCTCATCGTGTGGATGAAATATTCTGTACATATCTGTAAGATCCAGCTGGTTTAGGGTGGAGAAAATAGGTTTGACGTTTCTCTGTTGATTTTTTGTTTTGATGACCTGTCTCTTGACACAAGTGGGGTATTGAAGA
>VMDO01003925.1:62491-134220 GCA_007922755.1 Pedetes capensis
TTCTGGACCAATAAAGTTCTTTATATTCCATAAGGTTTGTCTTATAAAGCTAGGAGCTCCTATGTTTGGGGCATAGATATTAAGGAGCGTTATTGATTCTTGATCGATTGTTCCTTGTATTAAAATGTAGTGACCATCCTTATCTCTTCTAATTAGTTTTGGAGTGAAATTTAATCTATCTGAAATTAAAATTGCCACAACTGCTTTCTTTTGTTCCCCCCCCACTAGGTATACATTTTTCCAGCCCTTAACTCTCAGTTTATTCCCGTCTTTGTGGGTTAGATGAGTTTCTTGAATACTGCATATTGATGGTTTGTGTTTTTTCATCCAATTAGCAAATTTCTGTCTCTTAATTGGTGAGTTAAGACCATTTACATTAATAGAGATTATTGAGGGGCATTTATTGTCATTTATCCAATCATTACCTGTTACTGATTTATGATTCATGTTTGCTTTGGACCTTTCTTGTGTTGGACTCATCTCAGTTAATCGGTTCTTTGATTTCCTTTGTAGGGTTGTCTTAACTCTCCTGGATGTGGAATTTGATTTATTATCCTCTCCAGTGCTGTTTTGGTTGTTGCATATCGTTTAAAAGCTTCAATGTCATTAAATGTCTCATATTCCTCATCTATTATCAATGATAATTTTGCTGGGTATATTAGTCTAGGCTGGAGATTGTTTTTTCTTAGTATTTGAATCACCTGTGACCATTCCTTTCTAGCTTTCAGTGTTGATATGGAAAAGTCTGCAGTAATTTCTATTGGGTGTTTTTTATAAGTAATAAGGGACTTCTGTCTTGCTGCTTGCAGGATGGCGTCTCTGGTCTCTAGTGATAGAAATCGAGCTACGATGTGTCTCGAGGATGATCTATTTAAATCAACCTTCCTGGGAGTCCTGAAAGTCTTAGTGGTGTATGTATCCATTTCCTGTGCTATCTTTGGGAAATTTTCCTTGAGTATATCATTTACTAGGTTGTGAAGGCCTCCAGTGATTCTTTCTTCTCATTCAGGAATACCCATAATTCTTATATTTCTTTTTTTCACTCTATCTGAGTTCTCTTTGAAGTCTTTTTTTAAAACTTTTATCATTGACTCCATTTCTAATTGGTTGTGATTCAGCTCGTTTATGTCATCTTCTGCCTCAGAGATCCTTTGCTCTGGTACATCCAGTCTTGAAGAGAAGGATTCTTTAGCTGTGTTCAATTCTGATAATTTGGATTGAGCATCAAGCAAAGTGGCTTGATTTTTCTTAATCATTTCTAACTGGGATGACAGAACAGCTTCCAAATTAGAAACCTTTCTTTCAATTATCTCCAGTGTATTTGTATTTTTTGTCTTTATTTCTCTTAGCATGCTTATAACCATGACTCTAAACTCAGAATCAGAGATCTCTAAGAATTGCGAGTCCTTGGAGTGATCTGTTGGGGATTTATGATCTGTGGAGCCTTCAGCTCCATCCTGCCCCTTTGTGGTTTTTGTAGATTTACTTGATTTGCCCATAATGTGGCCCGGGAAATAGAATTTGTCTCTCCCGCTTATTCAGAACTTCTTCCTCTGTTATTCCTTTGAAATTGGTGCTGAATCTCTGGTGCTTATTAGAAGTTATGAGCTGGGTATGTTCTCGGCTATTTGGTCTGAGTGGTTGACACTTTAATCTACCAGCCCAACCCCAAGTGGGGTAAGGGTTAGGGAGGCGATAGATTTTGTTTCTCTTCTGTGGAGTGAGAAAGGGGGGGATCTGGTGATAGAAGAGGGGAAAAGAGGAGGTAGCGGACAGAGGCTAATAGAAATTACTGTCAAAATTAATGTTAAGGTTAAGATTTAAGGGTAAATGATTAAAACAATGGCACATATATAGCATAAGAAATAGAGAAGGAGAATAGAAAAAGGGAAGGGAGTAAAAGAAGAAAGGAAGAAAAATAGGGATAAAAGAGAAAAATAAAAAGGAAAAGAAAGAAAGAAAGAAAGAAAAAAGAAACAAATCTCACACATACACTCTCCCAAACACAAATAAAAACACTTGTAGTTGGATGCGGTGGTGCACACCTGCAATCCCAGTGGCTTGGGGGTCGGAGGCAGGAGGGAACGCAAGCCCCATTTCTGTGCAACGCAATTAGACCCTGTCTCAAAAAGCAAAAAAAAAAAAAAAAAGGGTCCCAGGGTCCAGCATGGCGGTCCAGCACCTACCAAACAAGCAGGCACAGGACCCTAGGTTCAAACCCCCATACAAAAAAAAATTAATAATAATAATAATAAAATAAAAATAAAATTAAAATTAAAAAAATAAAAAAAGAAAAAATAAAATAAAATAAAATATAAAATTCCAGACCTGACGCATACATGCTCCCACATACATATAAAAACTCTTGTAGTCAGGTGCAGTGATGGACGCCTGGAATCCCAGTGGCTTGGGGGATGGAGGCAGGAGGATCACAAGCCTGAGATCTGTGCTACCTAGCAAGACCCTGTCTCAAAAAGCAAAAAATATATGGGCTGGGGGCACAGCGTGTTTTTCCAGCTCCCACAAAGGAAACAGGCTCAAGACCCTGGGTTAACCCCCATTAAAAAAAAAAAAAAACACTTATATGTTCTTGGAGGTGGAGTCTGAACTGAGGACACACAGTTCGACCAGGTGGAGTCGGTACTGCAGGATGCAGTGCTCCCCACCGAACTCAGGGTGGCAGTATTTCCACATAATCCACAATAACAGTCGGTCTTATTGGGTCGATATAGCAAACGCTCCATTATATCCTGGATTTAATCGGGGCACTGAGTGCCCAAAGAGACTGTTCCACGGAATATTCTGTGACTATTGTATTGTTTGAGAGGCAGTGGAACCTTTGGGGTCTTCCCTGAAGTTCTCCCTGTCCCACATAGTTCGGGCACCAATTCCCCAAATCAGAGATTTCCTCCCCAAAACCTACAGCATGGGGGGAATATGGCTGCTATCATGGAGCTTTTTATTGCAGGGCTTTCCGCCCACTTGGGAGGACCATTTCCTCTTGTGGGCGGGATGCTCTCCCGCTGACCCAGATGGAATCTGAAACAGATTTTGTTGTGTGCCGTGATAGCACTCAGAACTGCTCTGCTTGTGGCTAATTGTGCCACTAGGCTCTGCCGAAAAGGAGCTCTCTGTCCACATGGGGCTCAGTCGCCTCCACAAACCCCAGATTTCTCCACAGTACAGTGGGTTGATTTGGGCTCACCTCTGGTGTGTCTGGGATCCGTGTATATGTGTGCCCATATATCTGTGGAGATCGCCTCTGTACACCTGACCCGCCACAACAGGAGGGAGGGAGCCGCATCTCAGCTCTAGACACGTATCACTGGCACCAGTTTCCCCGTTCGCTCCGCGGCTGCTACAGATGGCGATTCCGTGTGCCACCTCAAACTGACTCACCCAGAATTTGTAGTTTGTGTCCCGAAGGCAGGGTAAGAGTGTGCTGCCAAGGTTGCACTCCATGGTGGGTCCAGCCCCCGTGGGTGCGTGTGTGCGAAGTCCCCTCCAAGTCTCCGGGATTCTATCCGCAGTCTGTGTGATGGCGAAATGGCGGTGGTCCCGCTGCTAACCACTGTGTAGCTCCTCCGAGGCCAGGTCCTTGATTTCAGTGTACACCTAGTTTCATTCTCTATCTCTCAAACTAAATTATCACTGTTTCTATTTATTCAATTTGAGTTTCAAATCTCTAATCGAGGCTTCCCATTACTCTGGAACAGAAGGCATGTGTTATCTGTCCGCCATCTTGACTCCAACCCCCCAGTGAAGTTTTCTTAAAGCACAATATAAGAAACAATTTGCTACTTAAGAAGAATGATGTTCCGATAGAATACCCACCTGGATGTGACTATGAGCTGCCACTTATCCACACTTGAGGCCAATTCAAAGCAGAAGAGTTTAAGTCCATCACCTCCCTCACAGTCAATATTGGTCAGTCACCCATACACCACTGCTTCCATCTTCCCTGTATTATCTTGTATTTCATAAAAAGTGCATGCACCCCTCACAATTTTCTGCAAAAGAAAATCAACATTCATCTTCTGAGAAACATATCAGGAATTGTCATGTCTGTGAGAAATAAAGGATGTCAGTGGAAATATTTGTCTCTGTCAAGGAAAATGTAGCTATAGGTTGAGAATTACAGGGACCAGATATTTATTAAGTGAATCCTCTCTTTTGAAACCTCTCTCAAGTTTTGCTTTTCTAAGGTCTTTATCTTCTAGATTTTTATAGAAAAATTGATTATCTTCCTAATTTTTACTGCTGCCACATCAGCATTGTTGAGATTTCTCAAGGAACCTGGGCAGAGAAAATTCTGATTACCTTTGTAGGTTTCTTAGATATCCTCAAAAAACAGAGAAAAAAGGTTATTTATGGCTCATTGTGAGTCTGAGAAAGACTACAACATGTCTTTATTAAGTGAATTATGTTTTCTTAATATGGAGTTTCTTCTATCTTTTCCATTTATTCATTCTATTCCAATCTGCCCAAATATTAAATCCCCGTCACCCAAGCCCACTGTTTTGATTTGTTTTTCAGTTACTTAATTCATTAATTCTACTATCTCATGTAGCCATATAGTAGTTTAAACAGAGAATACAGGAACAGCACAGGCAAAAGTGAAAGCCCACCCTTGAAGACATATGTAGCAGAGTATGAAACAATACTTCAAACAATAAACAGGGGCAGCTAAGCATTCTATCCATATGCTGTGCTGGGACTCAAAGACACACCCTAAGTCTAAGAACTCCCCAAACTTCTTTGCATTTCATGTCCCTTTTTATAAATTGGATGATTAAATTACCTTTCTCCAGTCTATTAAACTTCTCTATTTCTCTCAATATTTAATGCAGAAGCCATTGCTGAAAAGTAAGGGATGAGAAGCAGTGAGAGCACTTTGAAGTCCAGATCATCAGAATCCTAGCTTATTGTTGGACATAGTTGCATTCTTGGGTAGAGTAGTCTATTTGATTTTTTGTTCTGGTTATTATAACCAGTATCCAGGCTTACAAGTTCAACTCTGTATTTACAATTAAGTTGTCTGTGACGCTGGTGGGGACAAATTAAGAGAAACAAAAACTTAAGAATTTATATGGTCATATAAACTATACATTGTCCCAGATTAGGGTGGCTATGAATAGATCATCACAGCTGATAAAATGCCATGGTTTCCTGATGAGTCTCTTTCTAAAGATTTGCATTATGACACCTTAAGAAGTGAAATGTTAAGACACTAATCCCTTTCCTGAAGTGGGAGGACTCTACTCAACCTAAACTTGATCTAGAGAGTCCTTGATTTTCTGTGTTCAATAAGTTGACCAAATTCCAGGTAGAAAGTTAATACTTTTAAAATCTGAGGTTTCAGAAGAAATTTTACAAAATAATGTTGTGGCTTATCTTGTTGTTGTTGTTGGGTGCCATTGAGTTGGTGTCCGACTCATAGCGACCCTCACAGGGTTTTGAATGGCTGACTGTTTCGGGATTGCCTTGGGAGTGGATTGCCAGGTCCTTCTCCCATTGTTGCAGTGCTGGGAATTGAACTCAGGACCTCAGAGACTGCAGCACAGCGCTCTACCAACTGAGCTAAATCCCAGCCCATGGCTTATGTTATGCACCATAAATATCCCATTCACAAAATTTCCTCTGCTTTTTTTTTACAAAGATGCTTGATTTTGGGAGTCGCATTGGCATTTTGCCTCAGCTAGTTGAGACATCCATTATTTGGTCAGCATTCACCTTGGACACACAGGAAGTACTCTATATCTCCCGGAACCCACTGCAGCTAATATAGTCTGATATGGCAATGGCCTGGTCTGGGATGAACCTTTCTTTCAGTTTGATGTCAAAATCTTCACTCAGAAGAATTCAGTCTCAGGAGCCACTGTGGCCTAAAACATCTTTCTCTCCTTTTCTCTAAATTCATATGTAAATCATTCTGCTGCTTCCAACACCATCACTTCTTTGGGACCTCTATGGTAACCACGTTCATTGGAAGGCTCTTTAGGTACAGTCTTCAATGTTGGCCTCTGCATGGAATGTACACAGCAAAGATAGGCAAAGTTAAAACAGAAAATGCAGGGTCATTGTCTAGTGAGACCCATCTCAGGCCCAATGTTCATCTTCAGAGAACATCTTCAGTGGATGGAGTTAGAGAAAATCTAATCAATGTTTGAAATGGTATAGTATATCTAATGAAAGAAATGGAGGAGTTTTAAGTAGTAATTTCAGGTGATACTAATCATAATAGTTAAGGGTAATTAATTAGTTAATTGCAGTGTTGGAGATTGACTACATGGCCTTATGTGTGTTAGGCAAGTGTTCTACTATTGAGCTACCCCTCAGCCCATTATATTTTAAAATTACTTTGATTTGAAAGACTCAAATCTCAAATATCTTTCCAACAAATCATTGCTATTTTGCAAAAGGGTTAGTTAGGCAGCCACTGGGAGAACTCCAAGAACTTTCTTTATCTGAACATGTTCAGACCACAGGCTCTTCCGTTTGAATAACAGCAAGCATTGAGAAGAATCACAGAACTGGAAAAGTTAGGCATCAAGAAACTTTTCTTTGAGCCCCATCGTCACAGTGCCTAGAACTATTTCTGAGCTTCTGGAGAGCACTTTGAATTGGAAGGGAGACTGCTGATCTGGAAGAGAAGGTATGATTGCAACCACAATCCTTAGGAACAATTTCATCAAGGCAGCTATAAACCAGCTGTGTTCAACATGATCTAGCCTGGAAAATTGTTTATACAGATCACAATTTGTGTGTGGTGGGATTTAGCATTGACTTTTCATCAACATGAATCAATACTTTCTACTATCAAGAGGAGCACTCCCAATGTAACTTAAATAGTAACAAAGAACTTCATAATGGAGACAGCAGCTCCCTGACACAAAGAGCACAGGATTTTAGGAACACATCATAAAATTATCTACAAGAGACAAAAGAAAGTCTCATGGACAAGTGTTCTCATTATATTCATTGTAGTTACAGGGTAGGCTAGAAATAACATATAGCCAAATAATATAAGATTATTTTTATAATGTGTGACACAGCTTTTATGTTGAACAATATAATTTAAATGTATATTGGTTGATTAAAAGTCTGCTCAAGATATGTCAAATGACTGTTTAAAAACCTGGGTTATTAAAAAACGTGCAATATGATCCAATCTGGGGGAAAATGATACTCTGTATACACATAAGAAAAGATAAAATGAAAAAGAGTGTGTACTGAAATGGGTCACTTGACAGAAGACAGATTCCAGATGGTTAAAATTTAAATATTTTTATAAAAATATTTTTAAATATTTTACAAAAAAAAGTAACCTGTTAAAAGATGAATCTAGACCCAAATTTTTATGGGCTGAGGTTCAGGTTTGGGTTCAGATAAAATTTTAAAGATGCTTGAACTGGAATGGGTTCAGGATTTGGATTTGGCTTTGGTCTAAAGCCCTGCTATCTACACATAGGATTTATTTATTTATTTATTCTTATTAAATTGCAAGATTTCTTGTTCAGAACTTTTTTATTGGAAATTTTTAATGTACAACTTAATGTGTTTCATTCTGACATGTATTTCATTGTGACATTTCCGTATATATGTTTCATTGTACATTGCTCACATAACTTCCCTCTTCCCCTCTCATGCCCCTCCTCCCCCATATCCCAACCCCCTTTGGCCTCCTTTCTACTTCTATGTCTTTTGTGGGAATATTTATCTATATGCATCCCAATTATGATTTAAGGCCAAACTTTTTCTATAGTGTGATCTATCTTTTTATATCCTCAGCAGTATTGCATGAGTAATCTAGTCCATTTGTATTATTGCCATCTTTTGGTATTATTGGTATTATTATTATTATTTCCTGAACTATTAAAGTTGGGTTGTTTACTTTGAGGTTGACCTCTACACACAGGATTTAAACCTGAACCTGAACTGAACCCGAACCCTCTAAATTTTAACATATTGAACATTCACTGAGCCAGATACCATAGCTCTTATAAAATAGGGATGATTACATACTCACTGAACCATACATTATATTAATGTAGGAGAGCAGAAGAAAATTTAAAACATGAATTGAGGGCAGAATCTCAAAATATACACTTCATAAATGTGAGTGATTTATTTAAGTAAAGGATTGTGTATCATAGGTATTAGACAGAAGCTCTTCCAAGGTTGTACTCATCCCTGTTATTGCATCATGGGACCTGCAGTTACCATTTGTAAGTGACTGCTGGAGGCTGTTGCTGGAGGCATCTGAGGACTCTATGGAGTAAAGAGTGGTGTAGCTGGAAGTATCTGAGATGTCTGGAGACTGCTGGATGGTTTTTTTAGAGGCAGCTGAGGAGTCCCAACACTGCTGGATGCTATTTTTGAAGGGGATAAGAGGACTCTGGAGACTTCTGGATGCTGTTACCGGAGGGACCTGATGAGTCTTAAGACTGCCGGATAGTGCTCTAGGAACCATCTGAGGAGTGCAGAAGTTGCTGGACGCTATTGCTGAAGGTATCTGAGGAGCCTGCAGACTGCTAGAAGGTGTCACTGGAGGCATCTGAAGAGTCTGGAGGCTGTGGGACAGTGTTGTCTGAAGCATCTGAGGAGTCTGGAGAGTGTTAGAGGGTGTTCTAGAGGAATCTGAGGTGTCTAGTACTGGCTGGAGTCTGTTGCTAGAAGTATCTGAGGAATCGAGAGCTTGCTAGAGGATGTTGTTGGAGGCATCTGAGGAATCTGGAGCTTGCTGGAGGATGTTATTGGAAGCATCTGAGGAGTACTGAGATTTCTGGAGGGAGGGTGTGGCCAGAGGCATCGGAGGAGTCTTCCAGCTGCTGGAAAGTGTTTCTGGAGATGGCTAGAAGTTGTTTCTAGAGGCATCTGAGGGGTCTGGAGCTTGCTGGGGGCTATTGCTGGAAGCATATGAGCAGTCTGGAGATTTCTAGAGGGTATTTCCAGAAGTGTCTGAGGAGTGTGGAGAGTTCTGGAGTCAGTTGCGGAAGGCATCTGAGGAGGCTGGAGTAAAATATGACTTTGTATTTCTGATCCTGATTAAGATTTTCAAAAACAGATCAACATTTTTTTTTCATTTTTCCTTTTTAAACAGGAATTTCACTCTGCCAGTTTTCCCTTGCATTTCAGGAGGAATAATAGCACATATTCAGCCATCTCTATCACCTTATACCCATAAAATGTTCAAGTTTTACAGTTCAATAAGGCTGGATTTAAATCCTGGCTCTAATGTCTACTACCTGAGTGACTTTCTGGGAGACTCTTTTTCTTTTATTTTTAGAGATAGGGTCAAACTATGTAGTCAAGGCTTTCCTGGAACTTGGTATCCTCTTGCCTCAGCCTCTCAAGTACTGGGATTACAGGTGTGTCATGCAATGCTTGACTTGTAGAAGATTTTAACTTTTGTGAACTTCAGTTTTCTCATATGTGGAATGGGACTGACAATGTTATTTTCAGTATAGTGTTTCAACCATACTGTGTTGAGGCAGGATAGAAAGACTGGGAAATGTGAGGGACCTGGAAAGAGAAAGAGATTTTACCGCAGGATCTGATTTGAATCTCACTAGCTGAGAATCAAGATCTTTGTCACAACTACCAAGAAAATTGCCACTAGGAATGCCTGCATACAGATGTTATTTTTGAGAGACATTTTGAATAAGGAAAATGTTAAAATAGCAATAGGCCATGGTTAGGGTCAATATGTATATAACCTTTGAATTTGATCTTGCTTTTCCATCTGTAACTCTGTGCTTCTTTAGACATGTCCAGACAACTCTGTTGTGACTCTTTCCTTAAAGCTAAGCAATGGAACTTCTTCTTTCAATCTTTCAATCTTATTGTTACCTCTGTAATCCATGATAGGGACCTTTGTAGTGGAGCCTAAGGATCACATCACATCAAGTGCCCAGACTTGGGTGCCCAGGTATGCCCTAGGTTAAATAAGACTGAGCGGACACATGCCCAGGAGCTCTTCTTACTCTTCTCTTTTTCCTCTCTTGGGAAGCCCACACCCATGTGTTTGATGTATATCTCACTCTCTGAGTGCTTACACATACCCTAAAACATGTACTTAGTAAACTCTGTAACCTTGTTTCACTCTCTCTGACTCATCCTGAAATCCTTTTCTTCAATGAAGCCAGGACCTAGCTTAACTTGAGTAGAGTTCCCTACTTGGGGAATTCCTCAGGCTAAACAGTTATGTGGAGCTATGTCTTGCTGCTAAACAAGGCCTCAAACTCTTGAAAAATTGGGTTAAGGTTCAGGTGCAGGTTCAATATGTTAAAATGTAGAGAGTTTGCATTTGGTTTGGGTTCGGGTTTAAAATTTCAATCCTATGTGTACATAGGTGAATTCAATTTTTTTTTCAGTTTTTTCCAGTTTTTTTTGTATAATAAAATAGCTAATGATAAAAAAAATTAAAGGCTGAATCCAAACCCAAATTTTTATTGGGCTCAGGATCAGGTTTGGGTGCAGAGAAACATTTTTAACATGCTTGAATTGGAATGGGTTCATGGTTTGGATTTGGCTTTGGTCTAAAGCCCTGCTATCTACACATAGGATTTAAACTTGAACCCAAACTGAACCGGAAACTTATAAATTTTAACATATTGAATGTTCATCTGTGCTTGAAACCAGGTTTTTATGGGTTTGAAGCCTGAGGGAAAAAATAAATGAAATAATGTACATGAAGAGCAAAGCTTTTACAATCAGTCCACAAGTAAGAAAACGTTCATTAAACAAAATTTCTTTATTGCCATTATTCTCAGTGGTCTATTATATGTTTGTATGCCTTGATGAATAGATATTTCATGTTTTATGATGAATGCCTTGATGGGAACTTCATATAAGGTGATATAGGAAGTACATTATAAAAGAAGCCTATCTATTTAGGTCTTGCCTTGCATACTTAAGCAATTTTATTTAGAATATTGTTTTGAGCTATTATTTTTAAAATTAAGTTGAACTCTTAAATTGTTATCACAATAGCAGGACTTTGGCACTGAAATTATAATGTTTGCTTGGATATTTTAAAGGTGTCAGCAGTTTATAGTCCTTAGAGTAAATCCTCCACCACTCCACCCTGCTCATGAATTACACAATTCCTTATGATTTCCTTCAGAGGCAAACACACACAGCAATCAAAGGTAACATTCTCTTTCTGGCCTTAGTCCAATAATCAAACAGGATTCATATCATAAAGAAAATATTTAGGAGGAATAACTATGACAAATAAGCACAAGATTTTTCTATTTGCATAGTCACAGACAGAATATCCACACACCCTTTTTGTGGTTCTCATATGAAGATAGTTTGAATCCAAAGAAATGAATACATGGTATATTTAAGTAGACAAGACTGAGAAGGCAGATAGGCCCCTCGGGTTCTGTTGGTGTTGTTCTTAAGTGCTGTCAAGTTCTGTCCCACTCAAAGTGACCCTGATAGTGTTTTCAATGGGTGATTTTTTTGGGATTGCCTTGGAAGTGGATTGCCACATCCTTCTCCCATTTTTTGCGGTGCTCGGAATTGAACTCAGTACCTCAGTGACAGTAGAATGGTGCTCTACCAACCAAGTGAGCTAAATCCCAGTCCCCTGGGGTGTTGAGTTCGGAGGTACAAGGATTTCAGAGTAGCAGAATGATTCTCTGGCAGTAGAAATGATTCTATTATTATTTAGGAAGGCAAGTCTTAGAAAATGTCACTTCCAGGCCTGTATGCATAGAAAGAATAGTTATCCTGAGATTCATATTCATGTCAGTGTATCAGAGAGACAGTGGCCTGAAGTTCCAATGACTCCACAAGGGCTCTATCTATGGCCTCTATTCCCAAGATGGTGACAGGTATAGTCAGTTAACTCTGCTCCCAAATATCCAAGAGATATTGTAGTGGAAATACAGATTCTTGGAACTAACAACAGAAGAAAACAATTTTTAAAATTGAGAAAACTTGTGTGTATGAAGCCTGTCCTGTAGAGCTACATGTGGAGTAGTGTTGGTGGCTATAGCCTGGCTCAGAGGACAGCTGAAGGCCTGGGTGAGAACCTATTGGAGAATAGTGATTTAAATGTTGTTTTCTTGTACCCGCTGAATTGCTTTGTAGAAGTCTTTCCTGTCTGTTCTGATCTAGGCTTCACAGACAATGGTTACAAGTACAAACAAGTATCCCATCAGGGTAAGATAAAAGGCATGCTGGCATGAGAGTTGATGTACAGAAGTGTGAACTCTCTTTTCCATCCCTTTCTTGTCTTCTCCTTGACAGAGTACATATTATTTGAGTCTATTGCCCAGTAAGGAAGAAGGATGTAGACTCACTATAGCTATGATAAATACTATAAGAAATATTAAATGGACCTCTAAAGGCAAACAATGGAAGGGCTGAATCTACTCTAGGAGGGGGTCTGAGTGAGAACTTCTCTGGTAAGGAGATGGGAGAATTTGAAATTAAAGAAAATATAAAATACCTTATGTGGTTAGGAACATGTATGGAGACACTCAGCTGGGGTCTAGTTTAGTTGGTAGAGTGATACTCAGCACTAAGGACCAAGGTTCAGTCCCCAACACTACAAAAATGGGAGAAGGATGTGGCAATATACTCCCAAAGCAATCCAGAAATAATCAGCCGTTGAAAATCCTATGAAAGTCATTGTGAGTTGGACTCAACTCAATGGTACATAATAACAACAACATTTACAGTAACCCTTGATATACATGTAGTAAGTGAGAATACTCTTTCCAAAAGGCATGCAAGTCACAAGAGAGGAACTTAAAAATCAAGGAAATATGACTTCTCAAAAAGATCACAATTCCTCAATTCCTGAATCAAAAGATACTAAAATGGTGTAAAAGCCAGAAAAAGAATTCAAAAGTCTGGTTTTAAAAATAATAACCTTACAGAGGATACAGATAAACAGATGAATGAAATAAAGAAGTCAATTCAGGAGGAAGATAAGAAAGTCAACAATATGAATGAGAAAATCAGCAACATATATGAAATATTCAACAAAGAAATTGAAATTCTGAAGAAAAACCCAAAAGTGTTGGTCATGACAAACTCAATAAATCAAACTAAAATTCAGTGGAAAGATTTATCAGTAGAGTAGATGGATCAGAAGAAAGAATATCAGAGATTGGTGATAAATTCTGGGAGACACTGCATTCAGAAATCAATAAAGAAAAAAACACAGTAAACAAACATCTCCACAACTTTTAAGAACTCAGGGATATGAACAAGAGATCAAACCTCAAAATACATGCGGTGGTAGAGGGAGCTTGGATACAAATTGTTGTTGTGTTGTTGTTAGGTGCTGTCAAGTCGGTATCCAACTCATAGTGACGTTCATAGGGTTTTCAATGGCTGACTGTTTTGGGATTGCCTTGGGAGTGGATTGCCAGGCCCTTCTCCCATTTTTGCAGTGCTGGATACAAATTAAAGGCATAGAATATCTATTCAATTAAGTTATAACAAAAAGTTTCCCAAATATAGAAATAGAAATGGATATCCAAGCATGTGAACCATTTAAAACCCCAAATAGACAAGAACAGGGAAAAAAAAAAAAAAAAAACTTCACATGACACATTATCATTAAAATGCAAAGACTAAAGAGCAAAGGAAAATATTAAAAACTGCAAGAGAAAAACACTAGCTCACATGCAAAGGTAAATCAGAATAACATAAGTCTTTTCAGCTGAAAACCTAAAATCTGGGAAAGCATGTTGTTATTGTTAGATGCCATTGAGTCAGGTCCAACTCATAGTGACCCTTATAGGGTTTTCAATGGCTGATTGCTTTGGTATTGCTGTTGAAGTGGGTTGCCATGTCCTCCTATTTTTGTGGTGCTTGAGATTGAACCCGGGTCTTTAGAGAGTGTGCAGCAGTACTCTACCAACTGAGGTAAACTCCAACCCAGAAAGGATGGAATGATATACTTTGAGCTCTGAACATAAATAACTGCCATCCAAAATTACTATATCTAACAAGGTTATCTTTTAAAGTTAATGGAGAAATAAAGGCTTTCCAAGATAAGCACAAACCAAAATAATTCATGAACACTAAACCAAGGCTGCAGAATATAGTGAGAATAATTCTACACGCTAATGAGAAAGAAAGTCACAAACATGAGAACTCAGGAAAAAATAAATTTCATGAGAGTAACAGGTGAAAAAATGAGAACTAGGAAAGAAATAATCATGTCCAACTCAGTAAACTAGAAAACACATAATATGAATAGGGTAGAAAGAAAAGAACAAACACAATTTGAAACAACCAGGAAAACAATTAATGCAATTACTGGAATCACCAAATGCTTTTCAGTTATAACTCTAAATGCAAAAAAAGACACAGACTAGTTGATTTGATTAAAAAACAAGGTTCAACTATCTATTGTCAAAAAAACCACTTCTTATTGGCAAAGATACATGAAGACTAAATGTGAAATAGTAGAAAATTATATACTAATCATGTGGAAGCATCAGTAAAGTATATGTGAGTGTGTGTGTATGTGTGTGTGTGTGTGTGTACATATATACATAAAGGAGACTTCAAGCCAAAAATTAATAGAAAAGATAAATAGGTTGACTACATCTTACCAAACGGGCTGGGATTTAGCTCAGTTGGTAGACTGCTCTGCAGTCTCTGAGGTCCCGAGTTCTATTCCCAGCACCACAAAATGGGAGAAGGACATGGAAACCCACTCCCAAGGAAATCCCGAAACAGTCAGCCATTGAAAACCCTAGGAGGGTCGCTATGAGTTGGACACAACTTGAGGGCACCTAACAACAACAACAACAACATCTTATTAAGGAATAATCTGTCAAAATATATAATGATTATAAATATATATGCACCAAATGTTACTGCACCCAATTTCATAAAACAAACACTACTGAACATAAAGGGCAAGTAGGTTCAGATACAATAATAGTGGATGACTTCAATACCCTCGTCTCATCAATACACACATCATCCAAACAAAAAGAAATCAACAAAGAAATGTCAGGATTAAATTGCATGAATTTAACAGACATCTACAGAATATTCCATCCAACTGTTGTAGAATACATATTCTTTTCATGGAACTTTCTCTAAAATAGATCACATTTTAGTCCATAAAGCAAGTCTTAAGAAATACAAAAAATTCAGAATAATTTCTTGTATTTTATCAGATGATAATGAAATAAAACTAGAAGTTAATAGCTAGAGAAATTACTGAATATATATGAATACATGGAAATGGAACAACATACCCTTGAAAAGTCAGTGAGGCCTTGAAAAAATCTAGGAGTGCTACCAGAATATTGGCATATACCAAAGGGACTTCTAAGAGAGTTTATAGGTATGAGTGCCTACATTAAAAAACCTGAGACAAATCAAATAAATAACTTATCAATGTACCTCAAGTTCTGAAAAAAGCAAGCAAAAGCCAACCCTCAAATTGTGTATGGAAAGAAATAATAAACATCAGAGTGGGAATTAATGAAATGGAGACTGAAAGAAGAATACAAAGAATGAATAAAACAGAGTTGGTTCTTTGAAAAGATAAGCAAAATGACCAACCCTCAGCCAAAATAATCAGAGAAAAATATCAAATTAATAGATAAATAAATTAATAACATTAGAGATGAAAAAGGTGACCTTATAACAGATATCAACAAAAACCAGAGGATCCTTAGAAATACTTTGAAAACTTATGATCCAAAAAAGTAGAAAATTTAGAAGAAATGGATAATTTTCTAGGCACACATGACCTATCAAAATTATACCAAGAAGATATACACAAATTCTGTATATTCTCAGTTCTAATCCATATCCTTTATCAATTTTAGAGGGCTACAAAATCAGACACAGATTAGAACTGTGTGTGAATTGGATTTTCAGTTGAGAGCTCTCTTCTTGCATGAATTGAATATGCACACAATTCTAATCTGCATCTGATTTTGTAGCCCTCAAAAACTGCTGAAAAGGTGTGGATTAGAATCGAGACTATATAGTAAAACCTAGATACAATGAAAAATGAGATTGAAGCAGTATTAGAGATTATCTCCATCAAGAAAATCCCAGGACTGGACATATTCATGGGTGAATTCTACCATATATTTAAAGAAGAATTAACACCAAATGATCCTCTATTAGTCCTTAAAATATAAAAAAAAGAAATGCTATCAACCTCAGTATATGAAGCTAGCATACCTTGATGTCAAGACCAGTTAAACACACAACAATAAAAAGAAAACTGTAGGCCAATTTCCTTGATGAGAAAGATCCAAAAATTGTCAATAAAATAGTTACTGAATGAATTCAACAATATATTTAAAAGATCATACACCATGATCAAGGTGGTTTCTTCCAAAGACGGAAGGATGTTTCAACATATGTAAATCAATAAATGTAATACAGCACATAAATGCACTCAGGGAGAGAAATTCCATGTCACTTCAATAAAAGCAGAAAAGGTATAGGACAAAGTTCAGTATACTTTCATGACAAAGGCCCTGAGAAAGCCAGTGTAGAAGAAACATATCTCAAGATAATAAAGTCTATATATGACAAACTTATTGCGAACATTTTAGTAAATGGGTAAAACTGAAAACATTTCCTGTAAAATCAGGCATAAGAGTGTCTAGTTTTTCTACTCTTATTCAATAAAGAGCTTGAATTCTTAGCAAGAGCAGTGAGGGAGAGAAAGAAATACAAAGGATATGAATAAAAAAGGAAGAAGCCAAAATGTGCCTAGGGCAGATAATATGATCTTATACTTAAAAGACCCTAAAAAATCAACCAGAAAACTCTTATATCTGGTAATCATTTTTAACACAGTAGCAAAATAGAAAATCAATATACAAAAATCAGTAACTTTTCTATATACCAATAACAAATTTTCTGAAAAAGAATTTAGGGAGAAAATAATATTTACAGCAGTTTAAAAATACATGGGAATCAATCTAACCATAGAGATGAAAGATCTCTACAATAATAACTTTACAAAACTGAGGAAAAATAGAAGACACTAGAAGATGGAAACACCTCCGAAGTTCATAGATCAGCATAATCAATATTGTGAAAATGGCTATATTACCAAAAGCAATCTACAGATTCAATGCAATCTCCATCAAAAGTTCAATGCCATTCTTCATAAAAATAGAGTACAAAATTCTAAAATTCATATGGAAGCACAAAAGATCCCTTATAGCCAAAGCAATTATGAACAAAATGATCAGTGCTAGAGATATCATAATACTTGACTTCAAATTATACTACAGATCCATAACAACAAAAATAGGATGGTACTGGGATAAAATAGATATGTATACCAGTGGAATAGAATGGAGGATGCAGAAATAAATCCATGCAACTATAGCCACCTGATTTTTGACAAGGTTCCAAAAACATACATCAGAGAAAAGATGACCCTTCAACAAATTATTCTGGAAAAGCTGGATATCCACATTTTGAAGACTGAAATTAGGCTTCTATCTATCATCTTGTATAAAAATAAACTAAAATGGATCAAAGGGCTGAATGCAAAATCTCAAACTTTGAAATTGGTAAAGAAAAACAGAGAGAAAAAATTTCAAGATAAAGGAATAGGCAACAACTATCTGAGTAGGACACAAAAGCCCAGGAAATAACTGCACAAAATAACAAATGGGATTACATGAAAATAATAAAGCTTTTTAACACCAAAGGAAACAATTAACAGAGTGAAGAGTCCATCTACAGAATAGGAGAAAATCTTTGCCAGCTATACCTAGCACAGGGGATAAATATCTAGAAAATATAAAAACCCTAAAGATTAAACAAAAATATTCAAATCATCCATTGAATAGATAGCTCTCAAAAGAAGTACAAATGATCAATAAATATATAAAAAATCTTCACCATCCTTAGCCATCAGAGAATTCTTTGAACTAACAGCAATAATAACAACAATAAGAAAACAATACCAAAAATTGGTAGTCCTTTTACATATGAACTCTCTCTTCAACTGGTGTCTCTGGACTGGTAGTAAGAATGTAGCCTGGGCCAAATTATAGCTCAGGTTGTGAGTTAGAAACTACATTAAAGAATAGTGATTTAACTTCTACTTTTACCTTTCCTTTCTATAGACTTGGATGATCTTTTCCTTGATTATTCATCCTAGATATCAGCTCCACAGCCCCATATTATAGGAGACACATCAGGGCAGAAAAAGAAAAGGCAAAAAAAAAAAAAAAAGGCAGTTTACCCTAGGTGTTGATAAATAGAGGTGTGAATTCACTGTTTCATTGCTGTCTTTTGTTCTCCTGGGACAACATATCTATAATCTGAGCTTATTGTCAAGAAGAGAAGAAAGATTGTAATTGTTAATTGTAATTGTTAAGTGCCATCAACTCAAAGGAATGATGAATTTCCAAACCAAATAACAGCATATGTCAAAACACCTGACATGGAAAGAGCATGGAATGCTGAAAATAAACTCAGAAGTTTGGTCACTAAGCAAAGATGAATAGGATAAAAAGAAATTGGAGTGTAGAGGATGAACACACTCTTATACTATCTCTACTTGACTGGTCACACTTCCACCTCTCTTATGGACCAATATGAGAAAATGGTCCTGATGAGATAAGAAATTATTTCACAAATGGATCCCTTGTAAATAAGGAAAGACTAATTTAAACACTGAGGTTTTTTCTGTTGTTGTTTTGTTTTGTTTTTTGGCAGTACTAAGGGCTTGAACCCAGTACCTCCATGTTTTGCACATGCTGTACTATTGAGCTGCACCCACAGCCCATTTTTTTACTTTTTGTTTTGAGACAGGGTCTGGCTAAATTACAAAGGCTGCCTTTTGTGTCAAATTTGTGATCCTCATGTCTCCTCCTCCTGAGTCATTGGGATTACAAGGGTGAACCACCTTGCCTAGCAATACTGAGGTCTTGATATATGCATCTGATAAATTAATTATTAATTTAATTTTATGAAGAAATTGTGTCTAGTAGGGATTTGGTGAGACACTCTTTCAAGGTTATGGTAATCCTTGTAATATGTTGTGGGGAGGGTCAAGCATTTGGAACAGGAACATGGTACCTTATTTGAAGAACTGCTAGACACTGTTGGTAGAGCTTAATCAGGAATCTGGGGACCACATTCAATTTATTGTGTGCCAGTGCCTGAATGGTCTGGAAGCTGACTCTGCTTTGGGCTAAGCTGCGTTCTTTTGGAATCTTCAGTATTCATGGTTTTTCTTTTCTTTTGCTGAAAGAAAAATGTTTTCTTTTTCCTCTTAGCTTTCTTTTTTTTTATGTTGGGGATTGAACCCAAGGAGGGCCTTGTGCGTAGTAAGAAATTGTTCTACTACTAAGATATACCCATAGTCCCTAGCAATGGTTTTTAATATGAGGTGAAGCACAAGACTTTTAATTTGTAGAAAATCCACTTTTTATTCCTGGATTCTAATTATATTTATGTCTCTGGGAACTCCATGAAATTATAAGCCCTCCTCTGAAAAGATGACCAGAAGTAGACATACATAATTGCTTTACACAAAGAGTTGAAATGTGTTATATGTGTTTTTCCCTCTTTCATCTCTGAGATGATGGGAGAATAGTAGACCTGGACTTACAAAGTTCAAGTTTGATTTTAGTCTTATTTATTTCTTTATTATTTAATTAATTGATTTGTTTTTCTTGTACTCGGGGTAAAGCAAAACCCAGGGCCTTGAGCTAAGGTGCACCAGCTGCCTCTGTTCTTGAACTTGCATTCTTCCTGCGTCAGCCTCCAAATCAGAGGGATTACAGTTATGTGCCATGATGCCTGGCAGATTTAGTCCCTTTTAATATATTGGCTTTGGCAAGCCATTTCTCTAAACTGATTGCTATTTTAGTACATGTCTAAAAAAGGGGTAATAATTTCATGTTTCCTTCATAGGGAATTAACTTACATAAGTTAAGTGCACAGTGGCCCTGAAACAAAGTGGGTAATTTTGCTGACTTTGAACCTCATTTTCCCTAGGTCCTTGACCTATATAAAGAGATAAATATTCACAAAATGGTAATAAGAGAAGAGTCATAGCAGCATAGCAGAAGCTTTTTCAGTGGGAGTTGAGCCACCCTACCCTCAACAAAGGTATATCTTTGGTTGATTCTGGTTCCATATCTTTACTTGTGGTAGATGTAGGTTGGGCATCACTAGATTCATTTTTCTTCCTTTTTTTTCCTTGAAGTTTTTTCTTCCCATTTGGATTTCTTTTCAACTGATACAGTGAAGAAAACACAATAAACCCAAGGATGCTGGTCTAAAGACAGTGAAGCAGGTTCAGTACTATTTCCTCAGCTCCCGCCTCTGCTGCCTAAGTGCTGGGATAACAGGTGAATGCCATCATGCTCAGCTTTTACATGTTTCATGAAACCAGTTGATTTTGTAAGAGGGAAACTTTTTGCTTCTGAGAGTCACACTTTTATTTAAATATTGCCTCACATTTGCTGCCACAGAAGATATTATTGATGGAATAAGTGTCCTAATAGAGCAGTAATAATGGTTTAAATATTTTTTAAATGCACAGTTCTTTTCTTCTCTTTGTCAATTTCTCCATCCAAGTACTAACAAGCCCCAATTCTGCTTAGTTTCAGAGATCGGACAAGATCAGGCATATTCCGGGTGGTATGGCTATAGACCATTTTGTTCATTTCTAATCTTTCTAAGGCATTGTAAGCCTTAGTCTCTCTCAGCAACTTATTATTTTTCTTTATCTCCATTCCCTAAACATTCACGCTCAGGTACATCAGAACTCTTTTTAGGAAAGGAGTTCTCTAAGTTGTCAACTTGTTGGCACTGAGGTATATGTCGGGAAAGAGATATATGAGCTATAACCAAGTCAGGGTGCTCATCAAGGTTGGAGAGAATGTAGGAAGGGATGGAGTCAAAGGTGTTTCCCTATTACCTTTTGAATTCTCTTTCTTAAGTGTTTCAGCGATGTCTTCGAATCCTGGTATTTCTTCAAACAGGACTTTGAGTTTGCCCACTCCAGCATCAGCTTTGAACTTTTTTTCATCAAGTCAGCAATCATAACTCTGTCATAATCATCTTGCATTTCTCTGGTCAATTTTAATGCATTGACCAATAAGGATTTAATTGTTCTAAAATGATTATCATTTACATGCTCTAATCCCATCCGTAGAACAATTTTCTTGTATTTATTCTCCATCTCTCAAATTATGGGTGAGCCTACAACAGAAAATAGCATACATTGTTACACACATGTACAATTTGAAGAACAGGATGTGCTTAAGTGAGTGAATGACCCATGTCAAAGTGTTCTCCACAAGTATGAGTATGAGAGAGAGAGGGCTTAATCACTAGATATGTCATTGTGGAATAGGGGCAGAGAATTAGTATGTTAAACATTTCTAAGGAAGTCTTCTCTATCAGTCATGATACTTGAGTCAGTGGTGGGTGTGGTGGAAAAGGGTGTGGAAATAGGCAATTCTTGCCAGGCTTAGAATATGAGCTGAGGTCTGGCTCCTCCTCTCTTCCTTTACTAGTGCTGGAGCCTGTCCCTAGATATCTGTCTGTTGATTCTTGACTCTTCCCAGATCCATTATTATCGAAGAAGGCTATGAGTAAACGCCTGCAGCTGCAGCATTGTGGCATCGATCCTGTCAGAACTCAGAAGCTAAGCAGAGTTGGCCCTGGTTAGTCCTTGGATGGGAGACTCCCTGGGAACACCAGGTGCTATAGGCTTGGGAGGATTGGGCAACCCACTACCAAAAATCAATCTACCATGGAAAACCCTATGAATAGCAGAGAAGCACTGACAATAGTGTTTCACCCATTGCATATAGGGTTGCTATGAGTTGAACATTGACTTAATGGCACCTAACAATAACAACATGTGTAAATGGGCTACAGCCTCTCATTTCATAAATGACTGTCTACCAAAGTACTATGGCCCATGCTAGGGTGCTGAGTCCTGTCCACTTGGATCTTCTGGAAACAGCTATCACTAACATCTTATCTCTCTTGGTGATGGATTATGTTCTCTGTGTCTTTGATGACCCTATTACCTCACTTTGTGAAACATTTCCATGTTTCCTAGTGCAGGATCATAGCATTTACTGGTTGGAATCATTTAATTCATTGATTTTTCTCCATTCAAGGTTGATTTCCTTAATCAGTTTTATTTTGTTCGAAGAACCAGTTATCACTCTATGCATGGTTCAAACCTGCTGAACTCCTTCAATAGTTCCCAAATGTTATTAAAAATAATTTCTTTCCTCTTAAAGTATTTTGGAAGGCTTAGAATGATAATCTGCTTCATTTTTACTTCTACTGCTTTTGTATTCCTTATATAATATACTTCAGAAATACACAGCATACTTTGCCTTTTCATACTTTGTGACTTTGCTTCCTTCTTCCATTCTCATATTTTTTTCTCCTGCTACCTCCCATTGTAATCTGTAAGAGTCTACTGAGGTTTTGTCTATTGGACACTTCCACAGACAAACTGTCAACCTATGGACCTCTTTAGCACCTTGTGCACTTGCTTTATCATTCTCAGTAAGTGACATGGATTCACATCTGCTTGAATTAATTAACATTTTAATTTAAGAATCATGTCTTTACCAGGCACATGCCTGTAATCCAGTGACTTGAGAGGCTGAGGCAGGAGGATTGTGAGTTTGAAGTAAGAGGCAGACTGTATAACTTTGCGATACTCTGTCTCACAATAAAAAAAGTAAAAAAGGAGCTAGTGAGGTGCCACTTAGTAGTGGAGTGCCCTGGATTCAATCCCCAAAAAATAATATTTTTGCATGCCTTTTGGATGATTGAAATGTTCAAATTTCTGGGGCTGGTCCTTGCTGTTTTTTTGAGAGAGCATGAGCATCCTCAGGTTGAAAAGACCCATAGAAGGAAAGGAACAATTCACACAAAGACACAGGACAGTGGCAGTACAGAATATTAAAAACAAAATGAACACTTGATATGGCTCCAGACTTGGAGAGAAGATCACCTACAAAGATTTAAGAATTGGATTGAAAATGGTTCTCAACAGCAAAACTGCCTGCAGCAAGACAATGGAATAATTTTTATACAGTACTGGTCCAAAATCCCATCTCTATTATGAAAAGAAAAAGGTTTTAAAATAGAAAGTTTTTATTTGTTTGATGAGTTGTGGTAACACAATTTATTCCCCAAATATAACCATATGTGAGATGACAGGAGGCTATATATGCGTCTTATTCATTTCACTTAAATGTGAGCATCCATATGTCTTGTCGTTGAAATATTACTGCTTTTGATTTTGGAATAATGATCTAGATCCCAGTAGGGTTTCTTGTAATAGAGTATTTAGAGCGTATGGGTTAAATAATCTTCTGCAGCCACCAAATTCTGGATTTCAAAATACATTCATCCTCACAGGTACAAAGAGGTGCTCTCAATATTTCTGCAGTGAAAAACTAATTTTGGAACTAGTATTTTAATTTGTAAAAAAAGATATTGTATCAGGAAACCTTCAGAAAATGTTCTGTGATACTCAGGCCTCAGTAGTTTAGAAAGACAAAGAGCCATATACATCTACTGGAAGTAATATTGGGTAAGAAAATGATAAACAAAGCTGAGAAATACATCAGGCCAAAATATAATTAGAATGAAAAAACTAGCTTGATTAGGTGTGCCTGTCATTAGGTAGTGTCTAGTTGGATTTGACTCATAGGAACCCTAAGAAAAGAACAAAACACTATCCAACACTATGCCATTCACACTGTCTTTTGATTTGAGCCCATTATTACAGACACTGTTTCTTCTCATTTTCAGTTATGCCACATCAACAAGAGGAGGTCCCAGGAGCTTTTACTCCATTCCTGTCATTAAGGTTGACTCTACTTTGAGGAGGCAACTCCTCCACAGCCTGCGGGGCTCATTTTGTGGCACTATATTTGACTGTGCTTCTCTGCTATTCATAAGCTTTTCAATGGCTAATCATTTCGAGTGGCCTGCCAGGTCTTTCTCCCTAGTCTGCCTTAGTCTGGAAGCTCAGGTAAAGCCTGTGCGCCATAGTTGACTATGCTGGTATCTGATATACTAGTGGCATAGCTTTCAGCAACACAACAACATGTAAGCCCCTACAGCAGAAGCTGGTAGACACAAGGGAGAGATGTGCCTATGTATCAAAAATAAAAACAGGTAAGAGAATCGGGAAGTATATCAATTTTGCAGAGGGAGAGAGGTAAAAGAACATAATAGTATTTGTCTCCAAGCATAAGATACAAGGTGTTGTTGTTGTTAGATGTCATTGAGTCTGACTATAGTGACCCTATGTACGGCAGATTGAAGCACTTTCCTATTCTGTGTCAAGCATACGGTCTTATTTATGTTTAAGCCCAATGCTGCAGACACTGTGTCAATCCATCTGGTGGAGGGTTTTCCTTTTCTGCATTGACCTGTCACTCTCCCAAACATGATGTCTTTCCCCAGGGACTGGTCTCTCCTTACTACATGTGCAAAATATGTAAGACACAGTCTAGCCATCCTTGCTTCCAAGGAGCACTCTCATTGTACTTCTTCTAGGACAGATTTGTTGGTTCTTTTAGCAGTCCATGGTATATTCAATAGATGCCTCCAGCACCATAATTCAAAACACCAATTCTTTTCCTGTCTTCCTTGTTCTATGTCCAGCTTTCACAATCACATGATGCAACTGAAAATAGAAATTAAAAAAAGAAAAGCAAGGAGGATATAGATGTGTCATAAATTGAAGTGAAGATAGCAGAAGCAAGACAAAATATGTTAAGTAATAGCATATACATAGTTATGTGATGATTTTTGTCCAATTTGAAGACATCTGCCTATACATTGTTAAAAATATATTTCTTAAAGGTTGTTGTTGCTGTCAGGTGCTGTTGTGTGGGTGTCCCACTCATAGTGACCCTATGTACGACAGGTGAAACAGTATTGCTGGTACTTCTCTGCTATTCATAGGGTTTTCAATGGCTGATTGCTTTTTTGGGAGTGGGTCTCTGGGTCCTTCTCTCAAACAGCACCTGTTCCCAGGCAGTCTCCCATCCAAATACTAACCAGGCCTGACCCTGCTAAGCTTTCGAGATCTGATAGGATTGGATGCCACAGTGGTACAGCTGCAGGTGTTCTTAAAAGTAGAAAAATTAAAAACAAAATCATTTTCCAAAGTATAAGAAAAGCCAATTTAGCTGGGTGTGGAGGCCCATGCCTGAGTCCCAGTGACTCAGAAGGCAGAGGCAGGAGGATCACAAATTCGAGACCAGAAGCAGTCTGTGTAATTTAGTGAGACCCTGTCTCAAAAAGTTAAAAAATGGTTGCAAAGCATGCAAGCACAAGGCCCTGGGTTCAATCCCCAGTATTGAAAAAGAAAAAAACAGTTTATTTAAATTAGTGTAGACTTTAACAGATGTGAAGATAAAAAGTCTCATAGAATACCACATGGTAATTAAAGATTCACCTCTTAGGAAAATTAGTTAGATGCTGTCAAGTTGAGTCCGACTCATAGCAACCCTATGTATAGCAGAACAAAACACTACCCAACACAGTGCCATACCCACCACAATTGTCAGTGCTTTACTGCTATTCATAGGGTTTTCAATGGCTGATTGGGGAGTGGGCTGCCAAATCCTTCTTCTAAGCCTACAGCACCTGGTGTTCCAAGGTGGTCTCCCATCCAAGTACTAACCAGCTCCAACCCTGCTTAGCTTTGGAGATCTGATGAGTTACACAGGCTGCCTCTGTCCTAGAACTTGCAATCCTCCTGCCTCAGCCTCCCAAATTACTGGGATTAAAGGCCTGTGCCGGGCAACATTTAAAAAGTGTTTGAGCTACATAATTTATAAACTTAGCAATATTAATCTAACATATATATATATACACATGTATGTGTGTATGTATATATATAATACACATATATACGTGTATATATATATATATGGGCTGGGATTTAGCTCAGCAGGTAGAGCGCTGCGCTGCAGTCTCTGAGGCCCCGAGTTCAATTCCCAGCACCGCATAAATGGGAGAAGGACCTGGCAATCCACTCCCAAGGCAATCCCGAAGCACTCAGCCATTGAAAACCCTATGAGGGTCGCTATGAGTCGGATACCGACTCGACGGCACCTAACAACAACAACATATATATATGTATTTCTGCAACCAATACTTAAATCTTGCATTCCATTCAAATGCACATGAAATACTGTACTTAGTTATACAGAGTCAGTAAAACTTTCTAAAAGTAGGCTTAGGAATGTATTTCCAACTGACTTTACTGCCTTGCCCCTATATCTCATCACTAGAAAAAGATATTACTAACTTTCAGGATGGCAGAAACAGTGACTTAAATAGTGCTTTACCACCTAATGCAGACTAGAGCTAAAGAAAAAATTAAATATACTTATGAAAATATTAAGACATAATATATTTGATTAAGTGTGTTTGTGAATCTGAGAAATTTTCTACTACATATGTGTCTTTGTTCTCATGTTTTGTAAAACTGGGATAATACTGTATAATACAGCTTCATGTCCTGATATATATTTAACTTAATATCATCTCATATCACAGTCTTGTCTTTTGCTGAGGCCCCCTCACTGTAGTCACCAAGTTTCCTATACTCTCTTGAGCCCAGATAACCAAAGCCCTCTCTAAATATCAACTTCTGCCAATTCATACTCAGAGGATTGATTTTAAAATCTGCCATAGTCAAAATGCATTTCCCTTTGCTCAGGCCTGGGTGATGGAGGAATAGAGATGCCTGCTGTCTACCTGAGTCAAAGATCAGAATGAAACTTCTGCAGTTTTCACATATCTGGATGCAACTGTTACCAGTCCTCCTCCCCTCACTCACACCAAGAAGAACCAACACCGATTCTCCCTAGGCCTTGGGGTTTCAAGGGGCTATCTCATATTCTCTACAGAAAACAATACTCACCTCCTTGGGAATTTCTTCATCAGTGTCTGGGTCCTGAAACCATCAGCAAGGCAGGAATCAGGGCTTATTTTCTTTGCATAGGAAGATAAATCAGTAAAGTTCTCAGAAACTGAATAGCAGGACATGATCATCTCCAGAAAGGCTAATAAAATGTATTTACAAAGATAAAAGGAAAAAGGGCATTAGTCAGAGCCACTTAATAACTTGGCAGTGTTATAACTTATGTGCTGTGTCTCTAAGGCAGAGGAATCTGAAACAGAGTGGACTTCACCTTTCAATGTTCATAACTTTTGATTTCCTCAGCTATAAAAACTCAACAGTTTTCTTCCTATAAACATTTAGTTATAAAGAAAAGTTGGAACTCAAAAGTTTTTCTTTTCAAATCTTGATAGAAGAATTTTCAAGCTGAAGATAGTAGAGTACTGGCTGGGATTTAGCTCAGTTGGTAGAGTGCTGCTCTGTGCTCTCTGAGGCACTGAATTTGATCCCCAGCATCAAAAAAACTGGAGAAGGCCCTGGCAATCCATTCCTGAAACAATTCTGAAAAATAACAAGCTATTGAAAACCCTATGAATATTGGAGGAGTGTTTCATTCTGATGTACACAGGGTGACTAAGAGTAGGACCTGACTTGAAGGCACCTAACAACAAGTGGTGGAATACATCTGCAATCCCTGTTCTAGGAAGCCTGAGTCAGGAAAATCATGAATTTGAAGTCAGCCTAGGTTATATAGCAAGACCCTGTCTCAAAAACAAAAACAAATACATGGTTCCAACATTATAACTTTCATGTGCAATGGACTTACACATGGGCCACGAGGAACCTGTGTTCCTTTGAATGAAACTAAAATCTCAAAGGGGAAGGGCAAGTCACTAAGCCACTTCTCCCTTCTTTCCTATTTAGAGTGGCAGTTGCAGGAGGATATCTTGGTAGATGCCTATTGCTACCAGTACTTAAGTGCATTTCCTGGGCAGAGGAAGTGTTACCAATCAACTGGCTGGAGTCCTTTTGCTTTACCTTGATAGGAACTATGGGTAGGTACGGAGAATCTCTTTCAGTACTGGTAATTCCAGGCCCTTGAGTGCCCAAGTCTTAAAGGCTGGACTGGCAGACCGGAGGATTACAGCTCCAAAGCCTAAGAACTAGGAGCCTATTTCTCCAGGTTGTAGAAACCAGAGATTTATGGTCCTATAAACTCAGGGTGGAAGTTCATTGGTCTGGGTTTTAACCACTAACATCTTCAGCACATAGCAGCTTTAAAAATCTTTGGGTTTTGGCAGCAGTGATTGGTAGTGGTAGACAGCAGCAAGCACTATCAGGTGATGCCTTCTAGTGTTACAGATTTTGGTGCTGAAATCCTCAGCCCTACAGCAGCAAGTATTGCATCTGACACATCTAGAGTGTCAGGATTCTCAGCCTGTGAGAGTGACAAGTGTTACAGTGCTCAGCTCTTGGGCCTAGGGTGTTAGGCTCCTTAGCCCTTGACAGTTGCTAGTGTTATGGCTTCAGGCCAAAGGTATCTGAGATACGTAGCCTTAAGGCTTGACAGCTCTCTGGAACTCTTCCAGTGACCTGTGCTCACACTTCTTTTCTCTGGATCTTTACCGCCTTCTTTCTTTAGCCTCAACTCTCTACTCTCTCTTACCTTCTTTCTATTTTGCTTTCTTTTATTGTTCTGCTGCCCCTGCTCCTCACATTTTTGCCCTAATTGCCCTTTGAAATTCTTCACCTACCATCTCATCACTACTGCATTTTAGTGGCCACTGTTGCCACCAGGGCAGTGGCTGCTTCCACTTCCACCACTGCTGCTGACTTTGCTCTGTTGCTGCTTCTGTTTGTGTCATCCTCAGTTGCTCTCACCATGTTAGGAGGTCAGCCAGCTGTACTAATGACCAAGATCAAAAGTAGGCCAGAAAACACTTCTCAAGAGAAGCCTTTCATTGTGCCTAATGTTGTAAAACCAGGGGGCAACTGGAGGGTGTCTCCGGATTGGATCACAAAGTAAGCCCAACACCTTTCTTATATAGTCAAAAATGTGACAAGGGAGTCTACACCACGCATGGCAGTCCATACAAATGAGGGGCCATAATTGCACCAATCACAGCAATCCCTCATGCAAATGAAGAACAATATTTGCACCAATAACTGGTCTTCTGCTGGGCCAACAGGAGAAGTACTCCTTCTCTGCCCTGGGTGAAATGTCAAGATGATCATCTAGAGTTCAACAAGTCTTATGATGGCAAAAAGTCCCATGAAAGCTGTTTTGAAACAGTCATGGTTAGGACAGTGCCTTCTGGAGACAGAGCTGTTGTTTGGCAACAAGCAGCCATGGTTCCAGGATAGCTTCCTCAAGGTAGCTGTGGCGGGTTCCAAACAGCTAATGCTGGTATGAGGGCAATCTGGGTGGGTGCTTGGCTGGTAGTCCTTTGCTCAAGGTAGCCAGGGCATCGGGAAGGGATATAATAGCTGTGGATCAGGAAGCCAAATCACCCTGACTTCCAACATCTTAGCTTACTTAAAGGAAAAATGAACATTGATAGGGGTGCTTACAATAAAGGATTTTCATTAACACAACAGTGCTTTAACAGTATTTAACAGCATTCTAACAGTGTTACCTCCTACCTCAGTTCTCCAGGGAGTACTGGGTCCCTCTAATCTGTCTCAGGAGATCTGCGATGAAATCATTACTGATGTAAGTTCTTCCTGGAACATTCACAGTTAATAATAGTTCCCAAACCTGGGCTTGCCAGAGCTAATGTTTTTATAAATCTGTAACTACATGTTCAAACACACAGAAAGGAATTTGGCACTATCTGCCCTCGACAATAACTAAGATGCCTTACTTCAGTGATAAATTCATGATTTCTCAGGCTTCCTGCATTGCTTGTGGTTAACCATAGTAGGTAAAAGGCTTATATCATGCCACGTCTGAAGCCTTAAGAACTGTGGAAGAGCATTGAACTTCTGGTGGTTCAGGGGTCTCATATAACTTTTGCTCTACTGTGTTTTTATGTGAAGGACAGTGTATGATTCTTGGTCTGGTGTAACCCTCAGACATCAATAAAATGACATCAGCAGTGAATGGTGTTGTGGTACCCCGCCAGCTGATCTGCAAGCCAGAATGATACTGTGGCTAGAAAATGGGTCCCGAAAGACAGCTAATATAGACAAATGATCTGAGGCCATCTGCAGGGCAGAAGAATGCTGATTATTTTATTTCACATTAGGGCCAAGGATGAGATGGTTGGAGTTTGGATTTGAAGCCATTTGAAAACACCACTGAAAAACAAATATGTCAAGTAAAATCAGGGAGGATCTGGAATGAGTTCTACAAACACCTGTTGGTGTTTGTACTTTGTTGTTGTTGTTGTTGTTAGGTGCAGTGGAGTCATGTCTGACTCATAGTGACCCTCGTTTTTCAGTAGTTGATTGTTTCAGGATTGCCTTAGGAGTGTATTGCCATGTCCTTCTCGCTTTTTTTTTTTTTTTTTTTTTTGGTGCTGGGTTCCAACCCAGGACCTCAGAGACTGCAGCTTGGCGCTCTACCAACTGAGCTAAATCCTAGCCCACTTTATGATTTAGATTGCTATTAATGTGGATATGTTGATCTGGCCCTAAAGTAAGGGGTACAGAGGGAAATTAAGGAGAGCAGAGAGAGGTCAGTGTGTTCCCCAATCCAGAGATCAAACGTTCAAAGACACATGTCAGAAATGGTCATAATTTGTTGAAGAGGCTGTCCTTTTTCCAGTTTACTTGCTTTGCTCCTTTGTCAAAAATAAGGTGGCTATAGGTGTGTTGAGGTATATCTGGGTCTTCTATTCTGTTCCAGATGTCTTCGGGCCTATTTTTGTGCCAGTACCAAGCTGATTTTGCAACCACTGCCTTGTAGTAAAGTTGTCAGAAGAGGTCCATAAAGCCATGAAACACATGAAAAAATGCTCAACATCCCTAGCCATTAGGGAAATACAAATCAAAACAATGCTGAGATTTCACCTTACACCAGTAAGAATGGCCAAGATCAATAAAACAAACAACAACAAATGCTGGCGAGGTTGCAGGGAAAAGGGAACACTTTTACATTGTTGGTGGAGCTGTAAATTGGTGCAACCACTATGGAAATCAATATGGAGGTACCTCAAAAAACTAAAAATAGATCTACCAGATGACCCAGCTATAACACCATTGGGAATTTACCAAAAGGGAGATGGTTCATCATACCACAGAGACACCTGCATCTCCATGTTCAATGCAGTGTTTTTCACAATAGCAAAGATATGGAATCAACCAAAGTGCCCTTCAACAAAAGAATGGATAAAAAACCTATGGTATATATACACAATGGAATACTATTCAGCAATCAAGAAAAATGAAATAGGGTCATTTGCAGCAAAATGGATGGAATTAGAAAAAATTATTTTAAGTGAACGAACACAAGATCAGAAAGAGAAACAACACATGTTCTCACTCATATGAGGGAGCTGAATCAAAATTACAAGAAGGAAAAATCCTACTCAAAGGTCAGATCATAATAAAAGGGGGGGAGGGAAGATAAGAATGAGGTCAATATAAATGGACTAGAAATTGCATATAATTGTTCTAACAAGATAGAAACAAAGACCACTACAGGAAAAGTTTCTATCTTAAACAGAAATGGAACCCAAGGACATATAGAAAAATACTACATAGTAAAAGATAAAGAAGACTTGGATGGGAAACTTAGATGGGAAGGGGGGGAGGGGAGGAAACATAGAGGAGGGTAAGGGGTACCCTATATGAATAATGTTTATCAAATTGCATATATGAAAATTGTCACAATGAAAAGCATGTCAAAATGAATCACATTATGATGTACATTAAAAATTTCTAATAAAAAAAAGAAAACAAACAAACCAAAAAGAAATGGTCATAATTCAGATTGTCTTCCTTATTCATTGCATGTGCACTAATGTCCTCAGTTGAGACTTCAGGATAAACACACAAATTACTGTCACCCAGATAGACAATTTAGAACAATGCTCCAAAATCCATTCCGTGCAATTGAGATTTTAATAGATGAAGCCCAAGAATGCCAAAATAAATGTTTTATTTTTTTTCCTGACTGTTAGGGAATGGCTACACAAATGGTAATTTGTTACATTCAAGGGAAATTTCACACCAAGGAAACATATAAGGCATCCTTGATAGGCAACAAATGGAGATAGTGCTTATAATTCATGCTTATCTAGTTCCTTATACCATGAAAAGGAAAGGAATCCAGTGGTATGGCTCAAAGCTGTAATCATAGCAACTCCTGAGGCTGGGGCAAGAGGATTGTGATTTTAAGGCCAGAAGCACATTGCATAATTTAGTGAGGCTCTATTGGAACATAAAGATTAAAAAGGACTCAGTGTAGCTCAGTGGTGGAGCATCTTGAGTTCAAATTCCTCAAGTATTGGAAAAACCAAACAAACAAAAAACCCCAACAAAACAAAACAAACAGAAAGAATAAATAAACAAACAAGAAAAGGAAGAAAAATCACTGATCACATGCTGAGCCATTTGTTTTCCTAATCCCTTTACCCTCAGCTTAATCTGGTTAACATTCCTGACAGGGTGTGTTCCCAGAAGCAGCAGTTAGCATAGCCCCATTATATCATCTCAAGTGGCTGCCTCCTTTAACTCCATGCCTGTCATGGTCCTGAGCTCATTTTCACAATAATGGCATTTCTTCCTCTCCATCTGAATGCTTCTCCCATTTAGACCTTCCCTGTAGTTTTTTAGCCAGCATCACAGTTTTGTCTTCTTTGACATATTCTTTTGCCTCAAGATAATACCATAAACCCCAAACTATTCTGTTGGCAGAAAAAGCTTTGGTAGTTCTAGAGATGATATCTGCACTTTGAGTAGGATAATTACGGGCCGCCTGCAGCTGTAGCCCTGTGGCATCCAATCCAGTCAGATCTCAGAAGCTAAGCAGGGTCAGGCCTGGTTAGTACCTGGATGGGAGACCTCCTGGGAATACCAGAAGCTGTAGGCTTGGGAGAAGGACCTGTCAACCCCCTCCCAAAAATCAATCTGCCATTGAAAACCCTATGAACAGCAGAGAAGCACTGACAATAGTGTTTCTCCTGTTGTACAGGGTCGCTATGAGTAGGATACTGACTTGACGGCACCTAACAGCAACAATTATGGGCCAGGAGAAGTGATCTGTTGAGTCCTTATATAAAAATTAAGGTTAAGCAGACTAGTTCTCTCTGCACACAGGTAAGCCTGGCAACATTAATCTCATTTGCATGGCATGGCACATGGGGAGTACATGAGTGAATGAAATGTCTAGTTCATCCAAGCTACATTTTTATGACCCTCACTATTATGGGTAAGGCACAATTTCCCATTGTCTCACTCTATTTTGTGTTGCTGTAACAGAACACCATAGGTTGAGTAATTTCTTTATTTATTTTTATTATTACTTTTTTTGGATACAGCAATTGAGTGTCATGGTTTATTCATTTTTTTAATTGGAAATTTTTAATGTACACCTTAACGTGATTCATTCTGACATGCTTTTCACTGTGAAATTTCCATATATGCATTTTGATGTACATTATTCATATAGGTTCTGCCTTACCCTCCCCTATGTTTTCCCCCCCTACCACCTTCCCCATCTAAGTCTTCTCTATCTTTTACTTGGTAATATTTTTTATATGTCCTTGGGTTCCAGTTCTGTTTAAGATAGAAACTTTTCCTGCAGTGAACTTTGTTTTTATCTTATTAGAACAATGGCATGCATTTTCTAGACCATTTATATTGACACCATTCTTAGCTTTTTCCCCCACCCTTTTATTTTGATCTGACATTTGAATAGGATTTTTCCTTCTTATAATTATGATTCCACTCCCACATATGAGTGAGAACATGTGGTGTTTCTCTTTCTGAGCTTGTGTTCGTTCACTTAAAATAATTTTCTCTAATTCCATCCACTTTGCTGCGAATGACCTTATTTCATTTTTCTTGATTGCTGAGTAGTATTCCATTGTGTATATATACCATATTTTTTTATCCATTCTTCTGTTGATGGGCACTTTGGTTGATTCCATATCCTTGCTATTGTGAAAAGCGCTGCATTGAACATGGAGATGCAGGTGTCTCTGTGGTATGATGACCCATCTCTCTTTGGGTAAATTCCCAATGGTGTTATAGCTGGGTCATCTGGTAGATCTATTATTAGTTTTTTAAGATACCTCCATATTGATTTCCACAGTGGTTGCACCAATTTACAGCTCCACCAACAATGTAAGAGTGTTCCCTTTTCCCCGCAACCTCGCCAGCATTTGTTGTTGTTTGTTTTATTGATCTTGGCCATTCTTACTGGTGTAAGGTGAAATCTCAGCATTGTTTTGATTTGCATTTCCCTAATGGCTAGGGATACTGAGCATTTTTTCATGTGTGTCATGGCTTTATGGACCTCTTCATTTGAGAACTGTATACTCAGTTCCATTGCACATTTGTGTATTGGGTTACTTGTTTTTTTGGGAGTTTTTTTTCTTGAGTTCTCTATAAAATGCGAAGAATTTTTCCCATTCTGTGGGGGTTTCCTTGATTCTGTTAATTATTTCTTTTGCTGTGGAGAAGCGTTTTAATTTCACGTAATCCCATTTATCTATTCTTGTTGCAATTTCTTGACCAATTGGAGTCCTATTAAGGAAATGCTTTCCTATACCTATATGATGGAGTGTATTGCCTATCTTGTCTTCTATAAGTTTTAAAGTTTCTGGTTTTATGTTGAGATCTTTTATCCATTTTGAGTTAACTTTCATGTATATTGAGAGATAGGGGTCAGCTTTCCTTTTTCTGCATGTGGATGACCATCTTTCCCAGCATCATTTGTTGAAGAGGCTGTCATTTTTCCAGTTTACTTGTGTTGCTCCTTTGTCAAAAATCAGGTGGCTATAGGTGTGTTGAGGTATTTCTGGGTCTTCTATTCTGTTCCAGATGTCTTTGGCCCTAATTTTGTGCCAGTACCAAGCTGTTTTTGCAACCACTGCCCCGTAGTATAGCTTGAAGTCAGGAATTGTGAATCCACCTGTGTTTCTTTTGCAGTTTAAGAGTGTTTTGGATATACGTGGTCTTTTGTGGTTCCATATGAATTTTTGGATCTTTTGTTTCTATTTCTGTAAAGTCAGTCAGTGGAATTTTAATGGGGATTGCATTAAATATATAGATTGCTTTTGATAGGATAGCCATTTTTACAATATTAATTCTCCCTATCCAGGAGCAGGGGAGGTCTTTCCATTTTTCAGTGTCCTCTGCTATTTCTTTCTTCAATGTTTTGAAATTTTCCTTGTAGAGATCTGAAGGGTCTTTGGTTAGATTGATTCCAAGGTATTTAATTTTCTGGTGGGCTATCATGAATGTTAGTTTTCCTGAAATTTCCTTCTCTTCCTGTGTGAAATTGGTGTAAAGAAAAGCTATTGATTTTTGTGTGTTAATTCTGTAGCCTGCAACTTTGCTGAAGGAGTTAATTAAATCCAGAAGTTTTCTGGTTGAGGTTTTGGGGTCTTTCAGGTATAAGATCATATCATCTGCAAGTAATGATAATTTGACCTCTTCCTTGCCAATCTGTATCCCTTTGATTTCTTTCTCTTGTCTGATTGCCCTGGCCAGGACTTCAATTTCTATGTTGAATATAATAGGAGAGAGAGGACATCCTTGTCTTGTTCCAGATCTAAGAGGAAATGGTTTCAGTTTTTCTCCATTTAATCTAATTTTGGCTGTAGGTTTGTCATAAATGGCTTTTATGAAATTAAGGTATTTGCCTATTATACCTATCTTCTCCAGCATTTTTATAATGAATATGTTTGGCACTTTGTCAAAGGCCTTTTCAGCGTCAATTGAGATGATCATATGGTTTTTGTTTGCCAGTTTCCTGATATGTTGGATTACATTAGTTGATTTCCATATGTTGAACCAGCCTTGCATCTGTAGTATAAATCCCACTTGGTCATGGTGAGTAATCTTTTTCATATGCTGCTGGATTCTGTTTGCTAGAATTTTATTAAAGATTTTTGTGTCTAGATTCATAAGGAAGATGGGTCTATAATTCTCTATCTTAGATGAATCTTTTCCTGGTTTGGGAATCAGCGTCATGGTAGCTTCATAGAATGAATTTGGGAGTGTTCCGTCCTTTTCTATTTTTTGGAATAATTTGAAAAAGACAGGTATTATATCTTCTTTAAAAGTTTGATAAACTTCTGGTGTGAAATCATCAGGACCTGGGCTCTTCTTTGTTGGGAGGCTTTTAATTACTTTTTCTATTTCTGTATATGTAATGGACTTGCTTGAGTCAGTTATATCTTCTGGGGTTAGTTTTGGTAGGTCATACGTGTTAATAAATTTGTCCTCTTCTTCTGCATTGTCATATTTTTGGGAATACAGTCTCTCATAGTAATCCCTGACAATTTTCTCCATTTTGTTGTAGTCGGTGGTTATAGATCTGTTGTCTTTCATAATCCGTACTATGTTAGATTTTTCCTTTTTCTTTTTGATGAGGATAGCCAGAGGGGTGTCTATTTTATTAATCTTTTCAAAGAACCAGCTCTTAGTCTTATTAATTTTTTGAATTGTCTCTTTAGATTCTAATTGAGATATTTCTCCCTTTATTTTTGTAACTTCCCTTTGTGTGTTCCATTTAGGCTTGGTTTTTTGCTAAATTTCTAGTGTCTTATGCTGTGTCATGAGGTCATTTATTTGGCTCTTCTTTATTTTATTGATGAAAGCACTTAATGCTATAAATTTCCCTCTTAAAACTGCCTTTGTGGTATCCCATATGTTTTGGTATGATGTGTTTTCATCATCATTTGATTGTAGGAATTTTTAAAATTCCAATTTGATTTCATCAACAATCCATTGGTCATTCAGTAGTGTATTATCCAGTCTCCATGAGTTTGTAAAGTTTCTGGAATTATTCATGTTCTTGAGCTCCAATTTTATCCCATTATGATCTGATAAGGAGCAGGAGATAATTTCTATTTTCTTATATTTGTTGAGGGAGTTCTTATGGACTCGCATATGATTTATCTTAGAAAACGTACGATGTCAAGCTGAGAAGAATGTGTATTCCTCATCATGTGGATGAAATATTCTGTATATATCTGTGAGATCCAACTGGTTTAGGGTGGAGATTAGATTTGACATTTCTCTGTTGATTTTTTTGTTTTGATGACCTGTCTCTTAACCAAAGTGGGGTATTGAAGTCCCCTATTATTATTGATTCTGGTCCAATAAAGTTCTTTATATTCCATAAGGATTGTCTCATAAAGCTACAGCCCCTATGTTTGGGACATAAATATTAAGGAGCGTTATTGATTCTTGATTGACTGTTCCTTGTATTAAAATGTAATGTCCTCCTTTGTCTCTTCTAATTAGTTTTGGAATGAAATTTAATCTATCTGAAATTAAAATTGCAATATCTGCTTTCTTTTGTTCCCCCCCCCTGCTAGGTATACATTTTTCCAGCCCTTAACTCTCAGTTTATTCCAGTCTTTGTGAGCTAGATGAGCTTCTTGAATACCACATATTGATGGTTTGTGTTTTTTCATCCAATTAGCCAGTCTCTGTCTCTTAATTGGTGAATTAAGACCATTTATATTAATAGAGATTATTGAGGAGCATTTATTGTTATATATCCAATCATTACCTGTTACTGATTTATGATTCATGTTTGCTTTGGTCCTTTTTTGGGTTGCACTCATCTCAGCTAACCAGTTCTTTGATTTCCTTTGTAGGGTTGTCTTAACTCTCCTGGATGTGGTAATCGATTTACAATCCTCTCCAGTGCTGGTTTGGTGGTTGCATATCATTTAAATGCTTCAATGTCATTAATGTCTTATATTTCTCATCCATTATCAAAGGTAATTTTGCTGGATATATTAGTCTTGGCTGAGGTTTTTTTTTTTTTTTTGGATTTGAATCACCTGTGTCCATTCCTTTCTAGCTTTCAATGTTGATATGGAGAATCTGCTGTAATTTTAATAGGTTTTGCTTTATAAGTAATAGGGGGTTTCTGTCTTGCTGCTTGCAGGATAGCTTCCCTGGTCTCTAACGACAGCATATGAGCAATGATGTGTCTCGAGGATGATCTACTTAAGTCAGCCTTCAAAGGAGTTCTGAATGTCTCAGTGGTGTATATATCCATTTCCTGTACTATCTTTGGAAAATTTTCCTTGAAGATATCATTTACTAGATTTTGAAGGCCTCTGGTGGATCTTTCTTCTCCTTCAGGGATGCCCTGAATCCTTAAGTTTTGTTTTTTCATTCTATCTGAGTTTTCCTGGAAATCTTTTTAAAATACCTTTATCATTGACTCCATTTCTGACTGTTTGTATTTAAGTTCATTTATGGCATCTTTGGAATCAGAAATCCTCAGCTCAGATTCATCCAGTCTCGATGAAAAGGATTCATTAGCCAAGTTCAATTCAGTTAACTTGGATTGAGTTTCAAGGAGAGTTGCTTGGTTCTCCCTTATCATTTCTAACTGGGATAATAGAATGGATTCCAAGTGAGATACCTTCTTTTCAAGGATTTCCAGGGTGCTTCCAGGGTATTCATTTTAATTTCTCTTAGCATGTTTATAACCATGACTCTGAATTCCAAATCCGAGATCTCTAAGAATTGATAGACCTTGGAGTTATTTGTTGGGGGGCTTTGCTCTGTGGGGTCTTCAGATCCATCCTGTCCCTTTGTGTTTTTGTAGGTTTACTTTACACATAATATGGTCCGGGAAATAGAATTTGTCTCTCCTGAGTGTGCAGAACTTCTCCCTCTGTTATTCCTTTGAGATTGTTTGGTGCTGAATCTCTGGTGCTTATTTGAGCTTATAAACTTGGTATATTCTCTGCTTTTTGTTCTGTGTGGCTCTCTCTTTAGTCCACCAGCCCAACTCCAAAGGGGCTAGGGAGGTGATAGATTTTGTTTCTCTTCTATTGGTAGAGAAATGGGGGGATCTGGTGATAGAAGAGTGGGAAAGAGTAGGTAGAGGACATAGGCTAATAGAAATTACTGCCAAAATTTAATTTAAGGTTCAGACTTATGGGAAAAATAATTAAAACAAAGACACATATATAGCTTACGAAAAAGAGAAGGAGAATAGAAAAAGGAAAGGGAGTAAAAGAAGAAAGGAGGAAACCTAGGAAGGAAAAAGAGAAAAAAGAAAAAAAATAGTCACACATACACACTCCCACACACATATAAAAACACTTGTAGTTGGGTGCAGTGGTCCATGCCTGCAATCCCAGTGGCTTGGGGGGCAGAGGCAGGAGGATCACAAGCCTGAGTTCTGTGCAACCCAGTGAGACCCTGTCTCAAAAAGCAAAAAATATGGTCCCAGGGTGCAGCGCAGCAGTCCAGCACCTACAAAGCAAGCAGGTACAGGACCCAGGGTTCAAACCCCCATATAAAAAAAGAAATCCTGACCTCACGCATACATGCTCCCACACACATATAAAAACACTTGTAGTCAGGTGCAGTGGTGCACACCTGGAGTCCCAGCGGCTTGCAGGGTGGAGGCAGGAGGATCGCAAGCCCGAGATCTGCACAATCCAGTGAGACCCTGTTTCAAAAAGCAAAAAATATGGGCTGGGGGCACAGTGTGGTGGTCTAGCACCCACAAAGCAAGCAGGCACAAGACCCTGGTTTGAAAACCCCGTACAGACAAAAAAAAAAAAAAAAAAAAGCACTTGTGTGCAGGTGGAATCTTAACTGTGGACACCCAGTTCCAGTTCCACCGGGTGAAGTCAATACTGCAGGAAGTAGTGCTCCCTACAGAACTCAGGGTGGCAGTATTTTCTCACAATCTGCAGGAGGAGTCTGTCTTAATGTTGGGTAGATAGTGGTGGACAGCCCCACAATGTCCTGGGTTTAAGTGGGACACTGAGTGCCCAAAGAGAGTGTTCCACGAAATATTCTGTGTCTATTGTATTGTTCAAGAGGCAGTGGAACCTGTGGGGTCCTCCTTGGAGTTCTCCCTGTCCCACATAGTTTGGGTGCCAATTCCCCAAATTCCCACCCCAAAACTACAGCATGGAGGGAATATGGCTGCTATTATGGATTTTTTATTGCAGGCCTTTCTGCCCACTTGGGAGGACCATATCCTCTTGTGGGCGGGATGCTATCTAACCGCCCCAGAGGGAATCTGTAGCAGGTCTGTCTGTGTACAGTGATCACGCTAGAAAATGCTCTGATTGTAATTGTGCCACTAGGCTCTGCCGAAAAGGAGTCCTCTGTCCAAGTGGGGCTCAGTCGCCTCCACAAACCCCCGATTTCTCCACAGTGCAGTGGGATGACTTAGGCTCACCTCTGGTGTGTCTGAGATCCAGGTGTATGTGTGCCCATGTGTCTGTGGAGATCTCGTCTGTACACCTGTCCTGCCACAACAGGAGGGAGGAAGCCATGTCTCAGCTCTAGACACGTACCGCTGGCACCAGTTTCCCTGTTCCCTCCTTGGCCGCTATGGATGGCAATTCCGTGTGCCACCTCAAACTGACTCACCCAGAATTTTTAGTTTGTGTCCTGTGGGCAGGGTGTCCCGCAGGCCTGGTGCTGCCAAGGTTGCACTCTGTGTTGGGTCCGGCCCTCATCGGTACATGTGCGGGAAGTCCCCTCCGAGTCTCCAGGATTCTATCAGCCATCTGCGTGATGGAAAAATGGCGGTGGTCCCACTACTGTCCCCTGTGTAGCTCCTCGGAAGCCAAATCCTCGATTTTAGTGTACACCCAATTTCATCCTCTATCTCCCAAACTAAATTATCACTGTTTCTATCTATTCAATATGAGTTCCAAACCCCTAATCGAGGCTTCCCACTACTCCAGGACAGAAGGCATGTGTTATCTGTCTGTCATCTTCGCAGTCCACCTAGAGTAATTTATAAATTTATAAAGAACAGAAATTAATCCCTCACATATCTGGAGGCTAGGAAGTCTAAGATTGAGACATTGGAATTTGGTGAGAGCTTCTTGCTGCCTCCTCATACGGCAGAAGAGCAAAAAAGAAAAGTGTGAATTCACTCCCTCAAAATCTTTTTGTAATTCATTTATGAGGAGGGAGACCTCATTACCTAATGTGTCTAGTTAGTCCTCATTTTCTGACATCATTGTATTGGGGATTAAAGTCTGGTGTGAGATTTAGAGAGGACAGAAATGTTCACCTGTAGTGCTTATCTATGTCTGCTTGTATTCCTACTATTTCTATCCTTTATTGGCTCATTTCATCTATGATAGACCATTCCCCTGAAAGTCTTTACTGAGGATCCTGAAGAGCTTCACAATTTCTAAGGGTTTCCTCTTTCTGCTCTTAAGATTTCCCCTGATATTATTTCACCCTAGAATGGAGATGAGATTTCTTACTGTTGCAAATAGAAATTTCCTACCTTAAATATTTAATGACTAAAATCTATAATTTGCTCAAATTGACTCAGCCAGAAGGGTAAAAGGAATTGGACCTTAGACTTCTTAAGTGTGTGTGTGTGTGTGTGTGTGTGTGTGTGTGTGTGTGTGTGTGAGAGAGAGAGAGAGAGAGAGAGAGAGAGGGAGGGTGAGGGGGGAGAGAGAGAGAGAGAGGGAGGGTGAGAGAGAGAGAGAGAAAGAGATTGATTTGGGATTTGTGGATATTGGTATATTGACAGAGAAAAGAAAAATAATTTACAAGTGAAGCAGAAGTGGTGGTTAAATATTATTTCCATTTCAATTTTAGATTTTGGGTCTGAGATTCTTTGGTTTATGGGAAGAAAGTCATATGTGTGCAAAGAAATGTTCCCAAAGTCTAAAAGATTTTAAATATCAGCTCATGGGTGTCAGGAAAAAGAAGAGTTATGGACACACAGGATGGCAGAAAGTTAGTGAAGCAAATGCCTTTTATCTTGTTCTTTCTTTTTCCCTAGACAAATGCAGATGGGTAACTGCTCCTTAGGCTAATAAAGTAAATAGCTGATTCAATCATTTCACTCAGGATTCTAGCCTCAGGTCACCAATTAGCAAAGCAGAGAAGTGGTTATTTATGGAACAGAGATCTAGTTCCTCTGGGGCTTTGGACTATGGGAAATTATTGCTTCTCAGTACTGTGGCAGCAATTTAAGTGTTGTGTGATTTTGTAATTACTGAATAATATGACATTATCTAGAATAAAATATACCTATAATCTAAATGGGCTGGGATTTAGCTCAGTGGGTAGAGTGCTGCGCTGCAGTCTCTGAGGTCCCGAGTTCAATTCCCAGCACCGCAAAAATAGGAGAAGGGCCTGGCAATCCACTCCCAAGGCAATCCTGAGGTACTCAGCCATTGAAAACCCTGTGAGGGTCGCTATGAGTTGGATACCGACTCGACGGCACCTAACAACAACAACAACAATAATCTAAATATTGTATTCATATTCATCAATTAAATTATGACAAATTAATATCAGAAATATTTACATAAACTACATATTTTGGTACCAGCTTCCTACAGAAATTTCCTTATTATTATTGTTGTTAGGTACGGTCTAGTCCTGTCTGTGCAACCTTTATAGGGTTTTCAATGGCTGATTGTTTTAGGATAACCTGGAGAGTGGACTCTCATGTCCTTCTCCCATTTTTGCAGCGCTGGGATTCAAACTCAGGACTGCAGAGACTGCAGAGTGGTGCTCTACCAAGTGAAGTAAATTTCAGCCTCAATATTTCCTTAGCAATTTTTTACTGAGTATGTACTGTGTGCCGAACAGCCTGCAGCCCTTCCACTGTGGCATCCATCCAATCCCGACAGATTTCAGAAGCTAAACAGGATGGGGCCTGATTAGTACTTGGATGGGAGATTGCCTGGGAACACCGGGTGCTGTAGGCTTAGGAGAAGGACCCAGCAACCCACTCCCAAAAAATAAGCAGCCATGGAAAACACTGTGAATAGCAGAGTAGCACTGACAACAGTATTTCATCTGTTGTAGGTAGGGGTAGGGTCGCTATGAGTTGGACACAGACTGGACTGCACCTAACAATGCAACTGTGTGACAGATAGTATTTTAGAAGGCAGTTATCATCAATGAACCCCTACATCCTTACTTTCAATATACTTCTATTTCAACAGAGACCAGCAATTGAAAATAAATTGCAACAACATAAAAACTATAATGTCAAATAGATAAGTGCTATAAACAATGCAAATGTCAGGTAATAGAAAATAATGGGGTCATGTGCTATTTTGCAGCATATGCTCTGTGAAGGTTGAGCAGAAACCTAAATAGAATGAGAGAGCAAGCTGTGCACATATTCTGAGAGAAGAGAGATAAATTATTTGACAAATAGAATAACTGCTAATACTTCACTTCTAACAGGGCTAGATAATTGTGGTTGATACCTTCCAAATCACAACCAATAACAGCCTTTTGTTTTGTTTTTGCTTTTAAACAAGGTATCATTATGCACTCTGTATAATAAGAAGGCAATTAGCAAAAGAAAGAGCAGAAGGTCTGGATCCAGAAGACCTGAGGTTAGGGCTTGTCATTGCCTTTTATTTGTTGTGTGACCACAGGGAAGTCATTCAATGTAATTTAAATTGTGATAATTGAGTGATTATAATAAATGGCAGCTGTTATATCACAGGCACATCATGCTGGGTACTTGCAACCTGGAGAAAGGAATTGTCAACCCCTTTCAGAGAGACTAAGCAATCCATGCACATTTTCCTCTCCATCTTCCCGACTCTGTGTGAAAACACTGTGGAAATTGCAGCACACTATCCAGTGACCAGTTTTATGCATGGTACAGTAAAATGCTTTCTAAAGTAGTGTGTGTACTTTAGGGGTCATGCAACCACCAAATACATATAATGTATTTTCTTTGCATGTTTAAAACATTTTTAAAAGTAAGCAGATATAAGAGAACAAAATATAAAATTTATAGTTATAGTATAAAAACAAAATTTCTGAGAAATAGCTGTCTCAATTTTCTAATACATAATATATGATTGTTAGTACATAATCATGTTATAAAAAGATTGCATTTTTCACAGACAAGTAGGTATCATGATTGGATGGTTGTTTAGCATTTGGAAGATGCCTTTCTTTCACTGTTAAGGCTGGGACATTTGGGGTCTTAATCATTCCAAATATTTCAAATGCATCCTTTATTTTGAAAATATCCCTGATAGTAATTTAAAATTTCACATTTAAATTATATATTCATAAGTAAAATTTTTGCAGCCCTCATATGCCTATCAGAAAAATGATAAAAAGGCTATATTAAACATAATAATTCAGAATTTGTTCACAAGGACTCTACTGATGTGGTAGTCAAGCTCCCCTAAAAGTTGCCATCAGTTATTCTCAGCTTACAAATATATTTTCTCTTTTTTGGCTTATATCCCTTACCAGATACGTGGATGCTTTTTTGTTATTGTTAGGTGCCATCGAGTTGGTGCCTGATTAGTAGTGACTGTAGGTACAACAGGTGAAACAGTATTGTTAGTGCTTCTCTGCTATTCACAGGGTTTTTAATGGCTAATTGTTTTTTAGAAGTGGGTTGCCTGGTCCTTCTCCCAAGCCTACAGCACCTGGTGTTCCCAGGCAGTCTCCCATCCAAGTACTAACAAGGCCTGACTCTGCTTAGCTTAGCTTCAGAGATATGACAGGATCAGATGCCACAATGGTATTGCTGCAGGCCTGTGGACGCTTTGGAAGTCACTATTTACTACCAGTGTTGAGAGCATCTGATCATATGTGTATTGGAGAATGGAATAAAGTGATTATTCATATATTTTGTCTTTTTTCAATTTGAGCATCAAATAATAGAATATATGGTTCTCCATATATGCTGGATACAAACTTTTTATACATATACATATATATTATACATATATACTTACGTTCTTGTACATATACATATATATTCACACATATAATATGAATATGTGTGTATGTGTGTTACAGATATGTTCTCCTACTATTTGGTACATATTTTCAATGTAGTTACCTGCATTTTTGTTAAGAAATTTAGAATTTGCATGATATCATATTTAATAAAATTTTTTTCTTCCTAGTTTATACTTTTCGTGTCTTGTTTAGGACATGTTTCCCTACCTCACTGTAAATAGATTATCCTACATTGTTTTCAGATAGTATTACTAGCCATGGGCTGGGATTTGGCTCAGTTGGTAGAGCACTGCTCTGCAGTCTCTGAGGTCCCGAGTTCAATTCCCAGCACTGCAAAAATGGGAGAAGGACCTGGCAATCCACTCCCAAGGCAATCCCAAAACAGTCAGCTATTGAAAACCCTATGAGGGTCGCTATGAGTCGGATACCAACTCGCCAGCACCTAACAACAACATTACTAGCCACATTAGGCCTTTAATCTCTCTTTATATATATATTTTTGTATGATTGTGGGATAAAAAAATTCAATACTATCAATTATATACATACAGATTGCAAATTGTTCCAGTGGTTTTTGTAGTTAGTTGTCCATTCTTTCCCTGTGATATAGAACCATGTTTTCATGTATAAGGGTTTCTATTTCTATACTACCTGTTAATTCATTTATCTCTGTTCTACTATAATACTGGACTGGGATTTAGCTCAGTTGGTAGAGTGCTGCGCTGCAGTCTCTGAGGTCCCGAGTTCAATTTCCAGCACCGCAAAAATGGGAGAAGGGCCTGGCAGTCCACTCCCAAGGCAATCCCGAAACAGTCAGCCATTGAAAACCCTATGAGGGTCACTATGAGTCGGATACCGACTGGACGACACCTAACAAACTATAATACTGCCTTAATTATTATGCATTTATAATACATATTGATAACTAGTAGGACTTTTAATTGTTAGGTGCCTTTGAGTGAGGTCCAACTCATAATGGCCCTATGTACAACAGAACAAAACACTACCTGACACTGTGTTATGCCCAGTACTATGCCAGTGCTTCTCTGCTATTCATAGGGTTTTCAATGACTGTTTTGGGAATGGCCTGCCAGGTCCTTCTCCCAATTTTGGAGTGCTGGGGACAAAACCCAGAGCCTCAGAAATTGCAGAGCAGTACAATACCAACCAGCCCAGTAGAACTAGTACTTTCTAAATAATCATCTTCAATTAGGTTTGGTTTTTTGCCTTGACTCTTTTATATGGATTTTAAGATTATCCAAAGAAATTCATCAGAACATTAGTAGAGATTTTAAGAACTTTATAACTTTTATTTTTAGGATAGTTTTAGTAGAGTGAAGAATATGGGGACTTCCATGAACTTCCTTCCCTACACATGCACAATCTCCCTATTAACCACATCTTATGGCACAGTGATGCATTTGTTGTAAGGACTCTGAGGTTTTGCATGGAGTTGATTTTGCTTAATGTGAGAAGAGTTGTCCTATTCATGTTATTGATTCTTCAAATTCAAAATAGCCCATATATTTCCATTGATTTAAATCTTTTAGATCTTTCAGTAAAGTTTTATAATTTTCTCTGTAATGGTCTTACACATCTATTGCTATATATTTTTGAGCATATTGTAGTTCTGTTGCAATGGAAATTGTAATTTTTACCAGTTTTTTCCTACTAGTGTGTTTGTGAAATAAAGGAATGCAAATTTCTATGCTGATTTTATATCTAGAAATATTGATAAATTATTTCTAATATATTGTATAATATTTTGGATATTCTATATAGGCAACCAAATTTTCAAAGTAGTTTTGGCATGAAAATAGAGAAAAATAGACTAATAAAATAAAGAATCCAGAAAATAATCCTCTCATGTATAGACAGCTGATTTTTGACAAAAGGTCCAAAAGCAATTAAGTGGAGGAAGGACAGTCTTTTTTTTAAACATATTTTGCTGATAAAATTCATATTCATGTGAAAAAGTCCATAGTCATATGGTCATATGAAAATAAACTTTTTTATGAAAACTAAATAAAAATATATTAAAAACCTAAAGGTAAAACACAAAACTATAAAATTTCTAGAGGCAAACAGGAAAAGAAATTCCAATGTTGAGTTTGGCATGAAAGAACAAATTGATAAATTGGATTTTATCTACCATACACATATGTCAAATTTTTCAAATTGTATAAATGAAATATATTCACTATGTTGCATTTCATATGCTTCTATAAGCTTGCCGTAAAAGTGACAGAATAGACTAATTCTCTTAAAAATTCCAGAGGCATCTTATGATCTCTGACAATGTCCTGTCCCAGTAGAAGGCCATTTGCTTAGGAAATTTTTAATTTATATTTCACTGAAATCTCTTTGGTTGTTGTTGTTGTTGCTGTTATCGTTGTTAGGTGCCCTCGAGTTGGTGTCTGACTCATAGCGACCCTATGCACAACAGGCAAAATACTGTTGTCAGTGTTTCTCTGCTATTCATAGGGTTTTCAATGGCTGATTGTTTTGGGGAGTGGGTTGCCAGGTCCTTCTCCTGAAATCTCTTTTACTGTATTGTAAACATTTTATTTCCTTTTATGGAGATAATAGCCAGTTGCCTTGTTTATTTTGAACATAGAGCTGTGTTTAGTGGTAAATCTTACCTAGTCTGGATTTCTAATGTTGTTGTTGTTGTTGTTAGGTGCCGTGGAGTCGGTATCCGACTCATAGCGACCCTCATAGGGTTTTCAATGGCTGACTGTTTCGGGATTGCCTTGGGAGTGGATTGCCAGGCCCTTCTCCCGGGATTTCTAATAGGCTGACCAAAAGCTGGGAGATGGAGAGCAAGTATAAGGAAATTCTGCTACTCACAGGCCTGGATAGCATCACTGATGAGGAACTGGGTAAGTTTCAGTTCTTTCTTCCAAATGAATTTATGATCACTAAGAGCAAACTTGAGGCTACAAACAGGACAGAGTTAGGGAACTTTATGATTCAAAATGCTGGGGTGTCTACGGTGATGAAGACCACTCATATTTTCCAGAAGATAAATTATATGCACGTGGCCAAAAGTCTTCAGAAAGAGAAGGAAAAAGTGTCTCACTTTTCATGGCATCAGAGGGACAAAGTCCCAGGGTACATTGTGGGAATTTGTTTGCTAATTTAGTCACCTATCCCTCTGGCCCCTTTTACTGAGAATGACTAGGAAGTGTGTGTTACAAATTCCACAGACCCATCCCAGCATTAGTTTGCCATCTCTTATTCCAACCTTCAGGGCTACCACTTGCCATTTAATCCTCGTCCTTTGCTTGTCTTTTCCTCCTGTCCACTTGCAGTGACTGTGGACAAAGGATAACAATGTTAATGCTCAATGCACCATTTATACAGGAGGGAATGCTCTCAGACATCACTGAAGTCTTAAAGATAATGTAAAGAAATTCCAGCACTAAAAAGTTGTAAAAAAGGGTACCTGGACCTTTGCCCCTCTACACTTCTCTCCTGTGCCAGCCTGCCATGATCTCTGACAGTCTGGCTTTTTTCAGGGAAGAGCCTCTCCATATAGTTCAGGGATTCTTTTGCCTCACTCTTTCCTTAAACTATGACAATATAAATTATCTACAACACAAAGATTTTGTATATCACAAAAAGTCAACATCCGAAGTATCTATTGTTTTTAAGCTCCAGACTTTTCCCCTGAGAACAACTGATATATTTTGCTTTCTCTGGGAATGATTACAAATGACCTACAAAAGAGCATTTCACCCAAGCATTCCCCAAATGAACAGGCCCTCAAATGTAAAATTTTTTATTTTTTATTTTTATTTTTATTTATTTATTTTTTGTGTGTGGTACTGGGGTTTGGACCTGGGCCTCCCATTTGCATGCTCTGCAAGTGCTGGACTGCTAAGCTGTACCCCCAGCCCATTTTTCACTTTTTGAGACAGAGTCTCGCTAAATTACGAAGACTGCCTCTGGTCTCGAACTTGCAATCCTCCTGTCTCTGCCTCCTGAGCTGCTGGGATTACAGGCGTGTGCCACTGAGCCTGGCAAAATGTAACAACTTTAATGTTTTAAGTTTAACTCTGAAGAAAAGATTAAGACAACTTTTACATACATAGCATTTGTGTGTGTTTCTGTGTATGACACACAGATAACAGGGCTTCTAATGATTTCTGCTTAATGATACTATGTAAGTCATACTATGTTATAAACACACAGTTCTCTATGTTTATAAACTGTTAGGTAGCATCTAAAACACCTCAGGGCAAAGTCTGGGTCACTCATAATTTCTTTGGATTTATCTGAAGTTAAGAAGTGCAGTTTGTAGAGATGGCCAGCAGGTGGGAATACATACTTCACCAAAAACATCACCTACCACTATAAAGCTTGCAGGCATACCACAGTGGCATCCAATCTCAGAAGCTAAGCTGGGTCGGGCCTGGTTAGTACTTGGATAGGAGATCGCTTGAGAACAGCAAGTGCTGTGGGTTTGGGAGAAGGATCGGACAACCCACTTCCCAAAAATAATCAGCCATTGAAAACCCTATGAATAGCAGAAAAGCACTAACAATAATGCTTTGCCTGTTGTACATACGGTCACTATGAATTGGACACCAACTTGATGACACCTAATAATAATAACAACCACTATTTCCATTATATGCATAGTTCTAAAAAATTCCATTAGGCTGGGGTTTAACTCAGTTGGTAGAGTGTTGTTCCACACTCTCTGTGAATATGAACTTGATCCCCAGCCCTGCAAAAATGGGAGAAGGACGTGGCAATCCACTCCCTAAGCAATCCTGAAACAATCAGCCAATCAACCATTGAAAACCCTGTGATGCTCCCAATAACCTGACCAGATGGCACCTAACAACAAAATTCCATTATAAGTAATTTCTAGTCCTGCTTTGGGTATAGCAAATGTATTTATGCCCCATACTGCCCCTAACAATTATGGTGGTAAAAGTTTTAGATTTTTTTTTACTTCATCTTTCATTCCCTATTAAGATGTCTTTCTGCATAATCATTGTATATATCTACTCTTGACATCACTTCTGGGAAGGTGGAAGAGAGTTAGAGAAAGCATTCATGAAGACAGAGTCAATAATAAGCAGATAGAAGAGATCAGTAGATGGAAAGAGAGATGACAAAATATGGGGAGACTTAAACCTGGGAAAATGAAGCCAAGAAGGAATGTGATCAAAGACTCTGAAAGTCCTATAACATTAAAATAGAAATTTGAACTCGGGCATGATGGTGCACACCTGTAATCTCAGTGACTCAGGAGGTAGAGGCAGGATGATCACAACTTCAAGGCCAGAGGCAGCCTGCATAACTTACCAAGTCCTTGAATCAAAATAAAAAATAAAAAATGAACTAGAGGTGTAGTCCAGTGGATTTGTAAAATATGTGATAGGCCCTGGGTTCAACCCTCAAGTAAGACAAAAAAAATAAATAAAAATAAATAAATTAATTAATAAGTAAATAAATAAAACAGAAGGTTGAAATGATAATTTAAATAATAATGAAAAACTATATCTGATTATTAAGGAAAAATGAAAGATTTTTGGTAGGTAGGAATGCTCATCCACAAATAATTTCCTTGGTCTCTTTACATATGAGGTAAAAATTGACCCATGTGATGGGATAAAATAACATGCTGGGCTCTTTTGAGTGATAACTGAGGACTTCCACATATGTTTGGGGGATATAATTCAAACCATAATAGCACACAACAGAGAAAGCCTTGTCTTTTTACCAAGTGGTGCTGGAACAACTAGACAGTAATAGGCATGCAAATACATGAAGCTCATCTTATGGTGATATATGAAAGTTAATCCAAGATGGATCAAAATCCTAAATGTAAAAACTAAAATTATAAAACTCTCAGAAAAATACGGAGGTGTAAATCCTCAAAACCCTGTATTTGACAGTGTTTTCTTAGATATGACACCCAAAACACAATCAATAAAGTAGATAAATTTGACTTCATTAAAATTAAAGACTTTTCTGCATCAAAAGACATTATCATAAATATGAAAAGACAACCACAAAATGGGAGTGTTTATAAATCATGTTATCTGACAAGAGATCTATATCCAGAATATATAAAGAATCGTACAACTTAGCAACAAGGGAAAATAATGAAATTAGAAAGAATGAGCAAATAATCTGAATAGAAGTTTGTCGAAGGAATATGTACAGATGGTCAAAAAGTATCTTAAATAGCTTTATATCATTAGTTACTAGAGAAATGCAAGTGAAAATACAAAGATATATCACATTATACTCACTAATATGGTTAGAATAAAAAACATGCAATAAAAAATGTTGATGAGGATGTGGAGAAACTGACTCTCATACACTGTGGCTAAGAACGTAAAATAGTACAGTCACCCTGGAAAACTACCTGAGAATTCCCCAAACAATTAAATATAGACACACCACAAGACCCAATGATTCCACCTTTAGGAACATAGTCAAGAGAAATAAAACATATGCCAACATTAACTCATACACAGGGGATTGTTCATAACAAAAAAGATAGAAACTACTTAAGTACTCATCAACAGATGAAAAGAAAAATATACATTCATACTATGGAAAGTTATGCAGCAACAAATATGGAATACTGATATCTGATACAACATTGAAATATGCCACTCAATGAAAGAAGCCACGCACAGAAGAATGCATACTGTGGGATTCCACTCATATGAAAGTCTAGAATACAGAAATTTATACAAAAAAATAAAGTAAACTAGAGGTTGCTTAGAGTGTGAGAAGTTGGAAATGGGTGTTTTTTTTTAGAGGGGCTGTAGTTCAAAAATTGACTATGGTTATGGTTGCACATATGTGTTAATATTCTAAAAACATTTTAGTGTATACATTTCAATGGTCAGATTATGTGATAGATGAGTTATATCTCAATAAAGCTCTTTAAAAAACTAGACTTGGAGCCAGATTCTGTGGTGCATGCCTATAATCCCAGTGATTCTGTAGGCCACGGCAGAAGGATTGCAGATCAAGGCCAGAGGCAGCCTGTGCAAAGTAGTGAATTATATATACAAAATACAAATGAGTATTGGGCTTATAATACAAAAAAAAAAATAGTGAGGCTTTTAAATTCTAGAATAGCATGGGACCTCTAGAAGGGTGAAGGCCTGATTAATACTTTTCATGCCAAAATTTTAAATGTCAAAGACATTAAATTGGACATTGAATTGGATGTACTATGGAGAATTGAATACTGTTATTATGTCTAGTACATAGAAAAAATCAGCAAATTTAATTCAGAAAAAATCAAGAAGAATCTGATGTGACTTGCACAAGTAGCCTGAGCTTTCATGATAGTTTATTACAGATTTGTTTGCTACTTATGTAACAGACTGAGATGGCCTTAAAATAAAGGATAGAGAAGATTAGGAAGTGAGGATACCAATCCAGAACCCAGAGAGAAGACACATGGCGGATAAGACCACACTGATCAATCTTCTCTACTTTTTATTAGAAAATAAAGGATGGGATGTCATACCCTCTTATGGTTCTTCCAGGAGAAAATATACAAATTACTGACTCAAATAAGAAAAGCAAGAAAAATGGTCCCTAATTCATACTCTGCAGTTGTAAGTTTATTAGATGGACAAAATGAATTTAAAAAGTGTGTATTTTTCCTGACTCTTAGGTATTAGGGACCAAGAAAAGAAATGACTCGACGGCACCTAACAACAACAACTTAGGTGTTAGGTGTTTCAGCCTCTAGTAATGAGGAGCCAAAGGTAACTGATGAGACCCAATGTGGAGCCAAAAGGCTAAGTTTATTTGCATCCAATTGCAAACTTGGAGGTCTTCTATAAACATCCACCCAGGCTAGGGAAGAGGGAGAGTTTTATAGGGCTCTGTGTGGAGCGGGCTGGGATTTAGCTCAGTTGGTAGAGCGCTGCGCTGCAGTCTCTGAGGTCCCGAGTTCAATTCCCAGCACCACAAAAATGGGAGAAGGGCCTGGCAATCCACTCCCAAGGCAATCTCGAGACAGTCAGCCATTGAAAACCCTCTGAGGGTCGCTATGAGTCGGATACCGACTCGACGGCACCTAACAACAACAAGTGTGGAGTAGGTAGCATTAGCTGGAGTAGCTGTGGGTTTTTTTTGTTTGTTTGTTTGATTGTTTTGTTTTGTTTTTTGCAGTACTGAGGGTTGAACCCAGGACCTCACACTTGTATGCTTTGCAAGTACTGTACCATTGAGTGCACTCCCAGCACACTTTCTTACTTTTTGAGACAGGGTCTTGCTAAATTACACAGACAGCCTCTGGTCTTGAACTTGCAATCATCCTGCCTCTGCCTTCCCCCGTCGCTAGAATTACAGGTGTGTACCACCACGCCTGGGCTGGGATTTAGCTCAGCGGGTAGAGTGCTGTGCTGCAGTCTCTGAGACACCGAGTTCAATTCCCAGCACCGCAAAAATGGGAGAAAGGCCTGGCAATCCACTCCCAAGGCAATCCCGAAGCACTCAGCCATTGAAAACCCTATGAGGGTCGCTATGAGTCGGATACCGACTCGACGGCACCTAACAACAACAACAACAAAACCACCACGCCTGGCAGAGCAGCTATGTTTTTGATCAACAGTTCCCAGTTGACTTTGATTTCTTGTGGTAAAGGTTAGGCAACTCAGGGTCCCATTCTTCTTTATCGGGAGAAACACCTGGTCTTGCAGCACATCCTGCTTTGAAAGTTTTTGCCAAGAAAAGAAATGAGAAAAAAAAAAAATGGATAGCAAGTTGCACATGCCATGAGGCATTTTTTCTCAGTGGCTTTGTCCTAACTTTATACCCAGAATATCTGTTCTTGTGTAAGCTGCTATTTTATTGATCCTGTGAGATTCTTGTTGCTCCAGCTGTTCCTGCAAAGCAACTGCTTAAGGATGTTAGTCTTTGCCTTTGTGAAAAACAAGCATTCCTCCCATTTGAAAGGGCCATGATTAGGTAAAACTGGAAGGTGCAAATATCTCTCCTTTAAGCACCTGAGCAGCCCCCTATGTTAACACTATCCTTACATTCTGTTAACTCTATCCTTACTCTAGGCAGTGGCCAACACACAGAAATCTCAGAAGTGGTGTCTGGGTCTATTTGTATCATCCCAGAACTTGAGTCTATGGACAGTGGCCTGCTGCTGGGCTGGGTCTGGAACTTGGGTCCACAGGCACAGTGTTAGGTCCTGGGTCTATGGGGCTTGACTTGGAGCTGGGGCCAGCATAGCACCTGTGTGTACTACAATGGGCCTGGATCCTGAAACTGCTGGAGCAGGCTTGGACACTTGGCTTCTCAGGAACCTGGAACCTGGGCATGGCCTGGTGCCGGGGCAGGTGCTGAGCATGGAGTATGCGCCTTTGGGGGCAGTGTGGAATTTGGGATTGTGGATCCTAGTTTGGTTCTGGGAAACATGGGGATTTGCCTCAGTCCAAGGGCCTGGAAACTGGTTCACTACGGGTGTCCTTGGACTTGGGTCTATGAGGCCCAACCCAGTGCTGGGGTCTATTGGGACTGGCCTAGACCCTGGGTCTTCTGGAAGAGGAATGGACCATGGTTATACTGGACCATAGAGCTGCAGTGGCTAGCCTAGGGGTGGGGGTGCAGGTTTGGCCTGATATTGGGTGGCCCTGGAGTCATCCATAGGTGCCCACCTGGTGCTTAAGGCCATCATAACAATCTGTTCGCTAGGGTGGGTCTGAAGCTGGGGACATGTGGGCCAACCTGGCTCTGGGCTGGTCTGGAACCTGATGTGGGCTTGAAGACTGGGGCAACTGAATCTAGCCCAGCACCTGGAAGGCCGAGGACCTCCATCTCAGGGGTTGGTGTGGAGGCTGGGTCTGGGGGAACTAGCCTGATAACTATGGACCAGGGGCCAGCCTAGTGCTGAACTGGGGCCAAAGCTCGGGGCTGTGGGGCCAGGCTGGTGCTAGAGCAGGCCGAAAGCCTGGGGCTTCTAGGGTCTGAATGGTGGCATGGGGGTCTCGAGACTGAGTTTTCTGGGCAAGCCTGGAGCCCAGAGCTATAGGATTTGGTCTGGGGTTGGGGTGGGCCAAGGGGCTCAGTCCATGAGTGCTGGCTGAAGACTGGGCTGTGGACTTCTGCTCAGTTCTGGGTTTTATTGGAGCATGCTCAGTGTTGAGACCTGAAGTAAAGGCCTGTGTTCATTTTCTCCTTCCCATTAATGAAGAGTGCCCGTCTATATACTGTACTGCCCAGGGTTCGAGAAGGGTGACGTGGGACAGTGTAGAACAGTCCTTCCAACCTCCTTCAATGAATCTTTTCTTATTTCTGTGTTAAACCTAGTGCTATTATCTCTCACTTTGTTGTTGTTGTTGTTGTAGCTGTCCCATAATCTAAATAAACCTTAAATTAATAATTTGGTAGCATTTGGTGAATATTCAGTTTGTTGTTGTTAGTCCCGTTGAGTCGGGTCCAATTGATAGTGAATGGTGCTGAGGATTGAACCCAAGACCCCAAGGAGTGCAGAGTGGCACTCTACCAACTGAGCTAACCCCCATCCCATCTCTTACTTTAGCACAAGGGAATGAATTTTGAGATGCAGATAATTATCTATATTGATTTTTTTCTGGGGAGAAAAGGGCTGAAAAGTCCTATTCTGCTGTGTTATTGTCATCTAGACTTTCTACAGAGTTTTGACTATTGAACTAACCTTATATTGTTGGCATAAACTTACTTTTCCTTGATATGTTGGCATGATTTTTTATTATATAGTACTGGGTTTGTCAGTAGAAGGTATTTTTGCATTAATTTTCATGAAGGATGTTAGTCATTAATTTTCTTTTTTTGTAATACTTTATTTGTGTTTGATATCAGGAAAATCCCCAGTATTCTTTATCCTTTATTTTCTTAAACAGGTTATGTAAGCTTTTTGTCAGAATTCACTAGCAAAATCATCTAGATATGGAGTTATCTTTGTGAAGATCTTTGTGTTTATTGGATGCACAGTAGATTTGTTATTCTGTTGTTGTTAGGTGCCCTCAAGTGGGTGTTCGACTCATAGGCACCCTACCTGCAATAGGCGATACACTATTGTTAGTACTTCTCTGCTATTGATAGGGTTTTCAATGGCTCATTATTTTTTGGGGGGGGGGAGTGGGTTGCTGGGTCCTTCTCCCAAGCCTAGAGCAACTGGTGTTCCCAGGTAGGCTCCCATCCAAGTACTAACCAGACCCAATTCTGCTTAGCTTCCGAAATCTGATGGAATTGGATGCCACAGTGGTAAGCAGTGGTAAGCTTCAGGCTTTGTAGTTTTAGGAGTATTCAAAATATTCTATTTTTTCATGTGTCAATTTTTATATTTCATGTTTTATAATAAATTTGCTTATTTCATATTAGCTATCAAACTTAGTGGTATAAGGTTTTCAAAGTGCTATTTTACTTTTCTATTTTTTTAGGCATTAAAAGTGATATTTTGTTTTTCATTAGTATAATTGGTAATTTACTGAATTTATTTTTATTAATCTTGGTAGGGGTTTATTACTTTTATCAATCTTTTTACATTTATTGTTTGCTTTGCTCTCTCTTATTTAATTTTTAAGAATGGAAACTTAGATAATCAGATCTAGTCCTCTTTTTTCAAACAGATTTTGAAGCAACATTGTTTCCTCTAAGTACCTCTTCTCCTTTTGTCTGACACACTTTTATATGATGTATTTTTTGTCTTAGAGTTCAACATGTTTTCTAATTTCCCTTGAGATTTCTTGTTTGATCTATGAGTTATTTTAAAACACATTACATAATTTCTACATATTTGAGGATTTTTTAAGGTATCATTATTTATTTTTGTTTTAGATCTGGTTGCTCGTAAAACATATTCTGTAAAATTTCACACTTCTGAATTTTACTGAGCTTTCTATTCCACCACCACCACCTGTGGCCACTGTGAGGATTGTCTCAGTACCTTTGTTGCTGTTGTTTGTAACTGTTGCTGTTGTTTTGTATTTTGACTGCTTAGGGTTGATTGACTCCCTTTGTTCTGTATGTCCATGGATTTAAACATAATCACATAATCTTTAGCAGTATCTTTTTAGATTTTTCTCCTTCATTTTTATTCTGTTTTCCAGCTGGGACCCATATTACTCACATATGAGATTTCCTTCCATTATTGCTACACTGTTCCCTTACATTAGCTCATTTTTCTTCAATAGTTTTGTTCTCTGCACTTCAGAGTAGACAGTATTATAATTTCACTAGTTCTTCTACAACCTTCAACTTGCTCTTAAACTAATCCAGTGAGGTTTTAAATTTCAGTTATTAAAATGTTCAGTTCTGGGCCTTCTGTTTTGTTATTTTTATTTTTATTTTTTACAATCCCCATTTCTCTGTCCTGAATGTTCACCCATTGAGAAAATATTTGCCTTTAGTCATTTCAGCATGTTACTTTAAACTTTTGCACAAAATCACAACAGTTACTTCAAAGACTTTGATAAATATATTATCCAAGCCACCTCAGCAATAATTTCTGTCACTTGTTTTTAGTTCTTCCTTGAAGATAAGTGATGATTTCCTCTTTCTTTGTAGATTAGTAATTTTAGATCACATGTTCAAATTTTTAATATCATCTCATGGGAACTTTTCATTGTTTTGAAAACCTTGGTCTGCTTTTTGGTAGTTGTGGTTGTTATTTTTATAGCTGTTTCAAATACTGGCTGATCATTCAAAATTATGTTTCATTTTATGCCTTATGATGAACTGATATGAGTCCTATAAAATTCCTTCACCCAATTATTTCAGCATAACTCAGATGATCTCTTCTTTGAATCAGCTGACGCTTGGTTTTGGGCTTTGTTAGGATGAGCCTGGATTAGTTGTTTGTGTTCTGCATGATCTTTACTCCTAAGGTATAACTTCTTTGTTTTGTTAGTTGGAGACACAGGGTTTGAACAGTGGGTCACTACTCTAACACCATTTGTTCTCTTTCACCTTTGTTCTGTTCTTAATTCGTAAAGCAGCTGTTTTCTGGTGGGCCTCCTGTTTTCTCACTTCCCAATGTGCAACCCAAAACGCAGGTAAAGAATGGAGCATCTCTCTGTACATTTTTCTTCTCTCAAGATTCCAGTTGTTTAGGTGCATGGAAAGTGATGTTTACCTCCTAGGTCCAATGTGACTGCTGTGTTGTAACAAATGCACACTAGTTATTTGGGATCCAATAGTTATCTGATTATTGTTCAAAGCATGAAAACTGTCACTTTATGTTATTTTACTGTTTTATATTACTGTTTATGGGGGATATGCTACTCTTCATCACCAGTAAAAAAAGATGATAGTTAGATTTTAAATGTTGACTTTACATATTTAATTTAATTTAATTTTTTTCAGCACTGAGGGGTTGATCTCAGGGCTTCATTTATACTTTGCTGCACCTCCAGCCCTATTTTTATTTTTTATGTTGAGACAAGGTCTTGCTAAGTTTTGCAGGCTTCCTGTGGCCTTGAATTTGTGACCCTTCTGCCTCTGCTTCCCAAGTCACTGGGATTACAGGTACATGCCACTGTGACCAGCTAATATTTAACTTCTGGAGGCAATATTTATTGTCATTTAGAGTAGATTTGGTGGCAAAACAAATTTTCTTCTCTCTGGACCAAGAGAACCATTCCCCAGGGCAAAAGTCTTGATTAACATGCATAAAGTTAGGTATACTCTTAGTATACTCCCAAGTGTCTTTCAGCTTGTTGTTCTGCAGGGGCTTTCATATTGCTTTGATACCAAAAGCTATGCCATTGGTATTTCAGATACCAGCAGGGCCAGTCATGGTTGACAGGTTTCAGCTGAGCTTCCAAAGTAAAACAGACTAGGGAGAAAGGCCCCGCAGCTCACTCTCAAAAAAAAAAAAAAAAAAGAAAAGAAAAAAAACACAACCATTGAAAACTCTATGAATAGCAGAGAAGCACTGTGAAATATAGTGCTGAAAAAAAGCACTCCCCTGCTCTCCAGGCTGGAAGGCATTCAAGAAACAACTGTGGAAGAGTTACCTTCTCAAACTATAGTTGACCGTAATGATGAGGATGGAATAAAATCCCAGGGATCTTCCTTTACTGATGTGCCATGACTTAAAATGAGAAGAAACATAATGGCTACATCAGTGGGCTCAAGCATAAAAAGATCATGTGCATGGCACAGTGTTGAGGAATGTTTTGTTCTGTCATACAGAAGGTTGTTATGAGTCGGATCTGACTCGATGGCACCTGACAACAACAACATAGCCTTAACAGGGACTTATTCTCTAGAAGTTACAATTAAAATGTTGAACCCAAAAATGATTAAGCCCTGTGTATTCCACCTTGTCTGTCTTAACAATGCACACATTAACCAGCCTCAAGCAGCTTGCTTCTGAACTAAAGAGAACATATCTGGTACTTTTTTGAAATGATGTCCTTTGAAAAAGGAAATTTCATTTTATTTTTTACGTTATGGATATTATAAACACAAAATGTATTCATAGACAATCAAGAGACTAATATGAAAAAATTATAAAAGAAAGAAAAACAATTCACAAATCAGATATAAAAACTCTTAATATGCTTGGCCATGTCTACAGAAGCTATCATTTAAAAAAAAGACTCTACTTTGTTAACAACATTGTTAAAGCCAGTTAATTGATTTGGAGAGTTTGCTACTTCAGCTTCTAGACTTAAATTCACATTGATTGCTCTCTTCTTGTTTTTCGTGCTCTTGATGACCTTGAAATAGAAATAAAAAAATGAGTTCCCAGTTATTGAGAATAAAACCTCTGTGAATATATTTCCTGCCACCATCAATGTCTGTTCTTCTCATAGACTACATCAGTCGCTTCCCCTGCCTCAAAGGCTATTCATTTTCTCTCCCTCATCTCCTTTACTGTATTACTTTACACCACCCCTTACACATCAACTGAAGCCTGAAAAGAGTATATTATATTTGAATAGGTCAAGAGTTCTCCATAGGTGGTGAAGAGGGATAATCAGCAAAAGATAGGGTTGGTTTACCTAATGTAAAGCATTGTTTGGAGGAGAAAAGCAAAAGAAAGCAACATAAAATATTGTTTATCCTCAGTGTTTTTGCTCTGGATTAGCAGGAAGATGTAGAATACATGGGTGCTCCCATTAGGGGGTCTGAGAAGTAACAACTAATGTGTATATGCATGTCTCTGGGTCAGAAGATACCAGTATTTCTAGTTGGACTATTTATACTTAAATTTACCTTTAATTAATTTTATCAAGAATCCCATGGTAGACCTTGGAGTGAGTTTGTATACAGGCTGTATTTATTTTGATATGAGACAGGTAATATGATCTTGTGTAGAGTCCACAATATCTTTCTCTTGTGTGCTGGGATTTCAGGACAGGATGGCACCTGTTGCTTTTAGATCCAGTTATTCCAAGGCCCTGTGGTTTCCTTGGCCATTTGGGTCTGGAGTAATCTATATTGACCTTCTTCCTCCTATACATTTTTTGATACCTATAATACATATTTTCCCACTGGCCTTTGATCTCCCTGTTTGTAATTTTTAATTCTCATTTGTAGTGTCCTTTATCTCTAATCACTCTTAAATATATCCAGACTTATAGACTTCCATATTGATGGATAGATATTACTTGGATACCCCTTTGGCCTTTTAAATTCAACCTGAATCCAATTTCCTTCACTAGACCACATTCTTTTCCTGCATCCTCAATGTTAGTAAATAGCAGCACCAACTATTCAACTGTCTAGATATTATTCCTGAATCATCCTTCACTGTTCCTTGAACATTCTCTCTTTCTCACAATCATCACCAAATTAGTTACAAAGTCATAAAGATCTTCGTTCAAAAGTACTTTCCCTCCATTAATCAAAACCCTACTTGTTTTTCTCCTTGAATAGAATGGCAGATGATATGATCTTATACTTAAAAGACCCAAAAGACCACCAGAAAACTCATAGATCTGATAAATACTTTTCAAAACATAGCAAGATAAAAAAAATCAATGCACAAAAATAGTAGCTTTTATATATACTAGTAATAAACATGCTGAGAAACAAATGGGGAAAACAACCCCATTCACAATAGCCTAAAAAACTAAGAAAGAGCATAATCAAAGAGATGAAAGACCTCTAAAGTGAAAACTCTAAAACACTGAAGAAAGAAATTAGAAACACTAGAAGTTGGAAAGGCCTCCATGCACATGCAGCAGAATTAATATTGTGAAAATGGCTATATTACTGGAATCAATCTACAGATTCAATGGAATTTCCAACAAAATTCTAATGACATTCTTTATAGGAATATAATAAATAATCCTAACATTCATATGGAAGCAAAAAAGACTTTAAATAGCCAAAACAATCCTGAACAGAAAAACCAGTACTTGAGGTATCATTATACCTGATTTTGAATTATACTACAGAACCATAGTAAGAAAAACAGTATGTAACTGGTACAAACACAGACACATAGACCAATGGAACAGAATATAGGACCCAGAAATAAATCCATATAGCTACAACCACCTTATTTTTGACAAAAGTGCCCAAAACATACATTGGAGAGAGGATGGCCTCTCAACAAATGGTGCTAAAGAAACGAGATATCCATATGTTGAAGGCTCAAAATAGATCCCTATCTCACACCCTGCACAAAAAATCAGTTCAAAATTGATCAAAGAACTTAATGTGAAACCTAAAAGTTTGAAACTAGTAGATGAAAACATAGGCAAAACACTCCAAGATATAGGCATAAGCAATGACATTCTGAAAATGTCTATAGCTTAGGAAATGATAGCAAGAATTGACAAATGTGTTTGTGTCAAATTGAAAAGCTTCTGTACAACAAAGGAAACAACAGAATGAAGAGACAACCTGCACAATGGGAAAATATCTTCTCTAGCTATTCATCTGACAAGAGATTGATAGTTAATATATATAAAGATCTCAAAAAATTAAAGACCAAGAAACAAATAATCCAATCAATAGATGGGCAAATTAATTGAACAGAGAAGTGACAAAAGAAAAAGTACAAATAACCAATAGCTACAGGAAAATTGTGTTTAGAATCCTTATTTTTGAGTACTACTTGAATTTACTTCCCTGCCCTCCTAACTTCTTTAAATATTTTATTATTTAGGATAAATATAATATCATTTTAAAGCCTATATCAATATTATTTCCTTTATATTAAAAAAAATCTTCTGCTTAGAAAAGAGTGCAAAGATATTTGGATTCTCCTCCCACCTACTGGACTGTCTGTGTAATATACTAAGAAGCTCATTTTCTCAAATCCCCCACACCCCCAAAAAATTCCCTCTTTGGCAACCTTTTTCCCTTTAGTGCCCACCTTAATGAAACTGTGACTTCCAGACACCAACTTCAGCATCTTGTCAATCTTTCTCATTTCAAAGCAGAAAAGTCGAAGCTTATCTCCTTCCTCACACTTAATATTGTGCCATTTTCCATTCCCCACCACATCTATCTTTCCTGTGTTGTCCTGAATTTCATAGATTGTGTTCTTCCTCTTCACTTTTTTCTGCAAAAATAAAATTTACATTTAGTTTCTGAAAAACATACTAGACCTCATATGTTTGAGAAAGACTTTTGTGACAAAGTCAATACAAAAAAACAAGTCAATTACAGGCACAGATACACATGCAGCTTTGCTAAATTCTTCTCAAAGAACCTTACCTATATTATCCTACTTTTTACTTTTCTTGATGTAGGCCAAGCAACTCTAGGACAGTGAGTATACTTCCTGCTTTCTACTGCTTCTCCCTCAGGAACTGCTTTGATTCCTCATATAACACCTGGGATTGGAGGAATCAGAATTCTTTTTAGGGAATTTCTTTGGCTCCTCTATGTATGTAGAAATGAGTAGGCATTTGGTTCCACTGTTCATTCATTCAATAGATTATAGAAAATCTATAGAACAAATAAGATGCTAGTAACTCACTAGTTCTTATTTTAGCCTTCTCCATTTACTTACTTTCCCAATATCTTGTCCCAGTTAAGCTATGCCTTGCAGTTCACATAACACCGAATATCACTCACTTAGCTATTACTCATCAGTTTTACTACTGCATTTATAAACATAGTCTCTTAAAGAGTGTGTCCTAAGGTAATGGATATAAAACTGAGAGGTTATATTAGAAGACAGACATACAGAGTTATAAAGCAGTCAATATTATGTTAGTTGAGTACACAAATACTTATAACAATTTTCATGGATTGAATGCATCATCTTAATACCCTGAATTTGGGTATGATTCATTGACATAACAATGAATCTTCTGTATTTATTATTTTATAAATGAGAAGATTAGATTATTCTTGCAAATATCAAGCCATGCAGTAATTCTCAGTTGTGCAGTAAACTTTACATTGATAATTAATTAAATAAGTAAAATACAGGAGATGACACCAAATGGTTATATCTACTAATTGAATGGATAGTAGATTTATACTACTGAATGTTTTTGTATTTAGGAGACTAACAGCCAATCCATTTATTAAGTGTGACTAACAGCCAATCCGGGCTGGGATTTAGCTCAGTTGGTAGAGCACTGCACTGCAGTCTCTGAGGTCCCGAGTTCAATTCCAGCACCGCAAAAATGGGAGAAGGGCCTGGCAATCCACTCCCAAGGCAATCTCGAAACAGTCGCCACTGAAAACCCTATGAGGGTCACTATGAGTCAGATACCAACTCGACAGCACCTAATAACAACAATAACAAACAGCCAATCCATGTACTCAAACCACATGTCACAACCAAAATGCAATTTTGTTAGGGCAACTCATTCTTTATAAGAAAAAAGAAAGAACGAAAGAAAGAGAGAAATGAAGTTTTTGCATAGTTGCAATGGAACTACAGATTTAAGAGTATTAGCATAAACACCCTGCACTGTCCTTGGTCATCATGGCTGAGGAGAGATAAGTATAACTAATAAAATAAAGTTTCTTGGTGATCTTTTTCAAAGAAATTTCTTGGAGGTTTCTTGGAAAGTAGAATGTTAAAGCATCATCTAGTGCTATTTCCTGTTATGTGGGAAGATTTTACCATCAATCTCTACTCAATGCAGAGTCCTGGATTCTATTATTCAATCAGTTTGCAGAGTTGGAAAGTTAAGACATTTAATTCCAGGTGTTGGCAGGGAAAAGAAAAAAAAATTAAGGATTACCTTTTGTAACTTAAACAACCCATACACTATTATTCCAGATATTCCCTTCTGAAGATGATCGATCTTGGGTGTTTCATTTGCTCTTTTGATAACTCTAGCAGGAACCTCCAGCTTTTGGTCAGGGCCAGCTTCAAACACAGATGATGCTTCCCTTATCTCCAGGATTCCTTTGTGCTCAAAATAATCACAAATGGTAATGATCTTCTTTTTTGTAAACTTCTCTTTCAGGTTGATGTTGAAAATCTTCACTTGGAAAAACTGACTCTCAGTAACCACTGTCGCATGAAACATTTTGTTTGTTCCCTCTTCTGATGACTCATATTCAAATGGCTCTGTAGCTTTCAGAACCATTACTATCATTGGGTCCGTGCGGGGAGCAGTTCTTTTGGTAGCCACCTGATTTTGTGTTGAACAGACATGGGAAAAAAACTTACAAGTTTAGCAGGCAATACAAAGATACTCTCCCATGAAAGAAGTCTCAATCACAATAATGGGCCCAAAATTTTCATGGATATTTGAAGTGTGGGCTACTGTTTGTTGCTATTAGGTGCCATCGAGTTGAGTTCAACTGATAGCATCCCTATGTACAACAAAACAAAATGTCCCCGACACTGTCAGGTGCCTAGCACTAAGTCTGTGTTTCTCTGATATTCATAGGGTTTTCAATGGTTGATTGTTTCAGGATTGCTTTGGGAGTGAATTGTCAAGTCCTTCTCCCATTTTTGTGGTGCTGAGAATTGAACCCAGGGCCTCAGATAGTGCAGAGCAGCACCCTACCAATTGAGCTAATCTCCAGCCCTGGGCTATACTAGAGAGAGATTTCTTGACAGAAAGGAAAGACCAATGAATTGGTATAATTTAACTAAAGGAAGTATAAGGGAAGTGGCATGTCACAGATATTTGAATGCCCCCACTTAAATAGAATAATCTTTCTGAAGCAAAGCATGACTCTTAGCATGAATAGCATGAAGCTGGAGACGATACAAAAATTTTTAAGAAGCATTTAAGTGACAGATTGCAATATGTTAACAGATTCAAATATATCCTTTGCTTAATTAAATTACCAAAGATATCAAAAGATGGAAAACTTGAATAATATTGAAAATGGAGAATGGTCACCAACACAAACTACACAAACATCAAAGGTTTTTGGTTGCCAGTAAGTAGAATATCCAGGGCCATTCTGAGGATTCAAGTTATAGTACCTCTTCCCAAGAAATCATACTGTGCTATAAGTGATCAAAAAGGCATGATGTGTCTCAAAACTGCCTATTTAAAATAGACTCAGGTAGAGAGAGGTACTCTGCTTAGAGTTATATCCTTAAACATAGATAGACAGTTTTCCTCAAAATGAGGGCTTTGGAAAACTGGGCATAGGCTGATGTGTCTCCAATCTGTTTTCTTTACAATGATCTGGGTTGAGTTTCAGCAGAGTACTCTAATGCAGAGAAAGTTGCTTAATCTGTAAGAGAAAATCTGTGAGGCAATTGTGGCTATGAACTTCATAGAAACAAGTCTCTGAAGACATGCTTCTTGTTTCAACATACCAAGAGTGTTCCAAATGGTGTGATCTGGTATACTATACATGGCAATCACTTGTGGATTATAGGGCTTTACTTGGTTGGATCTGACTCTTTGTTGATGCAACCAATTCCCATACCATAAGGGATACTTCCCAAAAAGGCAATATATTTAGTAATATTAACTCATATATAAGAAAATAAGGTTGATAAAAAAGATTTAAGTTGAAATGTTTCAAAATATGCATAAAAGAAATTAGTCAACTACTCTGAAGGACATAATGGAAACCTCAAGGAAAAAGATGCAAGTATGTTTATTAAGAGAGGCATTGAGGCTGGGTAGTGAAATGTCAATCTATAGAGAATTTCTAGTATTTTTAAAACAAAGCTGTTATGGTTATGTTATTCAACGTTATATAGCCATTAAATAATTATTTGTATTTTTACTTTTGGATTTGGAAAGATAGTCTTGATATATTAAATGAATAAAACAAGTAATAAAATACTACACTGGGAAAGCTTACTATATAGGCTCACCAATAACTTTATAGTTATGACTATATAGTTATAACTATATAGTCATAGGCTAGGGTTTGGCTCAGTTGGTAGAGATTGCTCTGCATTCTATGAGGCCCTGAGTTTGATCCCCAGCACCACAAACAAGGGAGAAGGACATGGTAGCCCACTCCCAAAACTATCCTGAAAAAACCAATCAGCCATCGAAAACCCAATAAGAGTTGCTATGAGTTGGATTCAACTCAATGGCACCTAACAACAACAACATAAAGCCATAGCCATAGTCATAACTATATAAAGAAAAAACCTGAAGGAATACAGAGAAAATTTTTGTGATGTCTGATTGATAGGAATTTAGGTAATTAAAATTAAACTTGTTTTTGTGTTTGCTATTCTAGTTGATTGTAAGCATTTCCTGAAGTTCTAAAACAATCTTATATCATTTGTATAGAAAAAGTGACAGAGAGAATGTTGATAGAGCTATGGTGTTCCTTCTGTGACCCATAATCTTTCTCCTTCAATGGAAAAAACTACTCTCTAGAATAAGAGCCATCAGATTTTTCTTGTGTTATTAGATTGACAGATGCCAGATATTGTAAAAATACATTCACTAGTCCAGCTCAAATTGATGTGTGTGTAAAGAGAGAAAGGAGAGAGAGAGAGAGAGAGAGAGAAAGAGAGAGAGAATTTGATTAAGTATTGGTATTATTTTCAAGTTGGAGATGAGATCAGAATTTCAAGGTTTGATTGTTATATTTGGATTGAAGAAATGAAAGAAAAAGGGGAACAGGAATATTGTACCTTAACTGAGGAAGTGCTGGATGGAGTCCATGATAAGGTCTGGGCAGGTGGGAAATGGATGGTGGGAGTGGACACACTGGCTCCTGCAGGACAAGGAGAATGAAACTGCTCTCCAGATACCATCTTCCTTTTGGTTCCAGACTTTTCTTTTGAATCATTTATTTTCTAGAAACAGTTTAATTTTCCTATTAATGATTCTCAGTTTTAAATGAAGTAGAGCATGTCTTCATTATTAGGCTGTAGGTTTACCACACATAAATGTGTTGGAAACTTGAGGGAGCAAGGACTATCTCCCAGCTGGTTGTAAGATGTAGACATAAATGGTTTTATTAAATACAGGGAGAGGAAAAAGTTACACATAGCATTCCTCTACAGTTACCTCTGTGGTGAGATGGGACTGACTTGAAATTAGAATAAAAACTAGGTTTTGTAAACATGGGTAAAGCATTTTGTGACTGATTCTTAGGTCAACAATCTCTCTACTAGGGATAAAGATAGATTTATGTCATATGATAAATTTTTATATAGTTTGGTAAATCTGAAACTTAATAGGAAAATAATGAAGAGACAAGTGCCTGATGGTGAGGCTGAGTGGAAGAGCCACCACAGAGTTTCTTCTGTGGGGCTTCAAGCCTGCTTGTCTTCCACAAGCTTACCTGAGCTTTGGGAGTCACTTCCATTCCTTTAAATGGGAGAATGTTGCTTGTGGTTGATGTAAGTATAGCAGAACCTGCTTCTTCCTGCTTTTTTTTTCCCGCTGGTGTTTTTCCTTTTACTGGGATGAGTTTAATTTTCATGACCACAAATGCATATAAAAAGAACACATACAAACCAAGTCAGATCATCGAGAATGGCTGAAGCAGTTTAGTACCAGCAGTTTTGCTGGTGGAGCTAGGGATGCTGGCTGATGCCTACCTCTACCACATGAGCTCAGTCTGGCTATAAGAAGACCAGCAATAATGATATAGGGGCAGGTACTGGTTCAGGCTTCCCAGTGCTTTCCTAAACGCATCTCCCATGCAGTGAACAAATCACTCCTGTTCTCTGAACCCCATATACCTCAGCCAAACCTTTTACGATCCTGTTCTATCAGCTCCTTAAAAAACTAAGGTTTTCATGATGCTAGCAGGCTGGGATTTAGCTCAGTTGGTAGAACGCTGCTCTGCAGTCTCTGAGGTCCCGAGTTCAATTTCCAGAACTGCAAAAATGGGAGAAGGACGTGGCAACCCACTCCCAAGGCAATCCCGAAGCAATCAGCCATTGAAAACCCTATGAGGGTCGCTATGAGTCTGTCACGACTCAATGGCACCTAACAACAACAACAACAACAACTGGTCATTCATATTTCCCATCTAATGTATTTAACTTACAGAAACCAACAAAAGAAAATATAAGGTATGCTTGTGAAGTGAGATGTGGTGGTTTGGATTTTAACTTTAAGAAAAAATTTTAACTTAATAATCTTACAAGAGGGAAAATTCATGTCTCTTCAAGATCAGTTTTCACTAAAGTATTCCTTTCTCTCTGTTAATGTTGTTGTTGTTAGGTGCCGTCGAGTCAGTATCCGACTCATAGTGACCCTCTGTACAACAGGGGAAACACTATTGTCAGTGCTTCTCTGCTGTGCATAGGGTTTTCAATGGCAGATTGATTTTTGGGAGGGGGTTGCCAGGTCCTTCTCCCAAGCCTGCAGCACCTGGTGTCCCAGGTGGTCTCCCATCCAGGTACTAACCAGGCCCGGCCCTGCTTAGCTTCCGATATCTGCCGGGATCAGATTCCACAGGGCTACAGCTGCAGACCTCTGTTAATAGAGAGGATAATTATGATGGTTTAAGTCTTAACAGATAAAACAACTGGTTAATTGATACATTTAAAAGATAAACTATAATTTTTATAAATTTAATTTGTTCTTTTCTAACCTCTCCACTGTATTCAAAGCCCCAGGTTTTAAAATCAATTTTTTATGTTTTGCTTTTTAAAAATTCTAGACACCAAATATACCATTTAAGATATAAACAGCCGTTGCAAAAGGAACACCCTAGGTTGTCAACTTCTTGGCACCTGATATACCAGCATTGTCAGGGCCATTGAGCATAAAATTAGGATGTATCAACTATGACCAAGGTGGAGGTTTTGTCAAGGTGAGGGAGAGTGCAGAGGGGGTAGGGCATGTCAGGGAGAGATTGCTCTCTATTCCCTATTACCTTTCAACTTCTCTTTCCTGAGAGTTTCAGCAAGTTCTCCAAGTTCTGGTATGTCTTTAAACAGTTCTATCAGTTTGCTAAGTCCAGCATCACTTCGGAACTCATCTTCCATCAAGTCTGCAATCTTAATTCTGTCATATTCCTCTTGTGTCTTTCTGGTTAGTCTTAAATCGCGGGCCATTAAGGATTTAATTAAACTAAAATGATAATCACTGATGGCTTCTAATCCTTTCAGCAGAACAATTTTCTTATATTTATTCACCATCTCTCAAGTTATTGGTGAGCCTATAAGAAACAATTGGCATACAGTATTACATATCTATAAAGAAACTTCAGAAATGGGATATGTCTATTGTGAGTGAATGAGTCATGTCAAGGTATTGTCCACAGGTGTGCTCATGACAAAGAGGGTCTATAATTACTAGACATGTCATTTGAAACACTGGCTGAGGATTGATACATTAGAAAGATCTAAAAATAAAAATCTTCCCAATTACTGATGATAGTTGAGTGTGTTAAGAGCAGTCAAGGTGAAAGGATGTCTGGAAATAGTTTTAATAGTGCACAGAATATTGGCCACGTAGCACCAAAGTTCCCTGACCTATCTTCCCTTCCTTCACAGGGCTGGAACCTTTTCTCAGATGTCTTCCTGCTGGTTCCTGACTTCCCACACTCACCACAATTTACATGAAATATGTGCTTATGGGCTGTGGTTTCTCACCTTATATATGAGGAACTTTTTTGCCATAGCACTCTAGTTCCACGTTGAGGGATTGACCCTCCTCCATTTAGCTTTTCCATATTATATGTCATTAATATCCTCCCCTCCTTGGTGTTAGACAATATCCTTCATGCCCTCTGTTCATAGCACTGCTCTGCTGGATGTCTACCTACCCCTCAATGCAGAATCAAAGCATTTATTAATTGAGAGCTTTCAATAATTGTTTCAGTTTTCTCCTTCTAGGCTTACTTTCTCTAATGAATTGTTCTTAAAGAGCTCATTACCTTTCTTTCCTTTTCTTTCTTTCTTTCTTTTTTTCTTTCTTTGCATTTTTTTTTCAGTACTGGGGGTTGAACACAGGGCATTGAGTTTGCATGCTTTGCAAGTGCTGGACCACTGCAGAGCTCATTATCTTTCTATTATCCTTGTTTCTTGTTATTAGTTGCTGTTGAGTTGGACTCATAGTGACACTCATAGGGTTTTTAATGGCTGATTGTTTTAGGATTGCTTTTGGAGTGGATTGCCAAGTCTTTTTCCCATTTTTGCAGTGCTGGGGATAAAACCAGGGTCCTCAGAGAGTGCAGAGCAGCACACTACCAATTGAGCTAAATCCACATTTCTAGTCTACTTGAAATCATTGAATAATTCCCCATTTTCTTTTGGAAGGATTTATTGCTTTTTAGCCTGTCACGGAAGATCTTCAGTAATCAGTCCTTGTTTTATCCGTCACTTTCCACTTCTTATAATTATATAGCACATCTTCCTTTTTCATGTCTCTGCACTGAATATCCTTTCTACCTTTATTGAAAGGTAAATTTAGCCAGGTGTGATGGTTCATACCTGTAATCCTAGTGACTCTGGAGGCAGAGACAGGAGAATTACAGGTTCAAGGCCAAAGCAGCCTATGCAACTTAGCAAGACCTGTCTTGAGATAAAAAATAAAAAATGAGCTGAGAGTGCAGCTCAGTGGTAGAGCATTTGCAAAGCATGGATGAGGCCCTGAGTTCAATCTCCAATGACTACAACAGAAAATAATGAAAGGAAGGAAGGAAGGAAGGAAGGAAGGAAGGAAGGAAGAAAGAAAGAAAGAAAGAAAAGTAGGTAAACCTGAATAATGCATGGTGTCCATGAAATTATCAAATTTAATGAGTACAATGTTATTGCTTAATAAGAGCAATAAATTCTGGTGTTCTATGGCACAGCAAGGTGAATATAATCAAGAAAAATGCATTATATATCTCAAAATAGTTACACCAGTGGAATTCAAATGTACTCACCAAAAAAAAAAAAAATGATAAAAGCTTAACCCATTACTACGGGGCATCCTATTTATAGGACAGTAATAAATTTGTTGACTATTATTGCTCAAAATTTGGATCAAACTCAAGTGTATGTTCACATTATCATATTATATCCCAGCTTCATCTTTTGCCAGCTGCTTGCTTTTATATTTATTCTAACAGAAACTACAGTTTCATGAATATTTTCTTATAGTGAATGAGTTGTGGTTTCCTGTTGTTAGGTTCCCTTGAGCTGGGTCTGACTTATAGTGACTCTCATAGGGTTTTCAATGGCTAAATGTTTCAAGATTGCTTTGGGAGAGGATTGCCAAGTCCTTCTCCAGAGTAAATGAGTTATTGTCCTATCAATAGGATCCTGTGTATTAGTGGATTAAGATGGTGAATATGTTAATTACTTTGAGCTGATCACTACTTAACATATACATAAATCAAAATATCACATTATTCCTCATAAATATGTATAAATATTTAAACATATCCGCATCTCTCAATATACATGAGAGTTAGCTCAAAATGGATAAAAGATCTCAACATAAAACCAGAAACTTTAAAACTCATAGAAGGCAAGATAGGCAATACACTCCATCATATAGGCATTGGAAAAGATTTCCTTAATAGGACCCCAATTGCTCAAGAAATTGCAACAAGAATAGATAAATGGGACCACATCAAATTAAGAAGCTTCTGCACAGCAAAAGAAACAATT